>JAUUEI010590548.1:0-10568 GCA_032274625.1 Depressigyra globulus
ATGTTGCGTATTCGCGAAAATAACACGTCGCAATATTAATACGGTTTACAGTATTCTATTTAATATGTGCTAAAAGACAGTTCTGATTTTTATATACTGTTCAAAATAGGTAGGGGATATTCCATTCAAATGTCAATAATTATAGAATGAAATGAGATATGAAAAATGAAATAAGTACACAATGTGTGTCAATGATCCCACTCAAAAAAAAATCCCACCATGATTGATTGGAGCACAAAGCATGTGACTTGATGTTGCACGTGAGATGGGTGTTATTTCAAATTGAACACTTAATTTGTGCGTATGTTGTGTGCAGACTGTGGCAACATACTTTCATATTTGTTACAGCAACACCAAATCACAACCTTGCTGTCACATGCTTTATAATATTGTGTAACCTTTCAACAACGCAACGTCTCCAACGTCAGGAACGTCTCAGGGCTGTAAGCATGCTCCAAGTTGGAATCCAGCGAATTGTGGCACGCAGATTTAATGTGTCACTATCAGTCATTAGCCAATTGTGGGCTCGATATCGACAAATCAGACATGTGGATGCTCGTCCTCGTTCAGCACGGCCAAGGGCCACAACTCCGGTTTAAGACCACTTCATTACGACTTACACTGTGAGTGATCTAGGCTAATCAACAATTCAAATCGAAAAAGAACTCACTGTTTCAATTGACGTTACTGTGTCTGGTCAGACTATTCATAACGGACTGCAGAGAAGTCACATCCACGCACGCCAACCCTACATTACACCCCACCCCACCCATTTGACTGCGAGACACGTTGCTACCCGACGTTAATCATGTACACATGTAGCAGGCGTTGGTGTAGCAGGCGTTGAGCAATAATGTTTTCCGACGAGTCCAGATTAACACTAGACCTCCAAGATCGACGAGAGTGTGACTGGTGACGTCCTAATGAACGCTACGTCAACGTCAACGTTCGTCCTCGTGACCGATTTGGAGGAGGATCAGTTATGGTGTAGGATAGCACGGGCGTTTCATCCACGGACCGACTCTCTGGGTGGCGGCGACTTGGTTACTATTACACGAAACGAATCGAGTGACGTAATGCTGCAGTGTATTGGTATGTTATGTAAAGTCGGTCCATGGCTGACACGCCCGTGTAGAATAGCATCACACCGACAGCCAGGACCCAGCTGTACTTCGTTCATAAGAGGGTCACTGGGCAGTACTACAGTGACAACATCCTTGCACCCTTCGCATGCCATGATAGACGCCATTTAGGGTTTTTTCAGGATGACAACGCCCGTGCTCAATGGAGTCTAGTGTTAGCTGCATTCCTGCATTAACATCAAACTACCGCGACCATTCCAGAACCCAGACCTTTCACTCAATTGATCACATGTGTGACATCGCTTTGGAGTGACGGTCCTCCGATGGATGAGGCACTTGATAATATTTAACGGAGACAGTCACGGCCTTGCCAAAACACACTTTCAACTTTGCATTGTGCAGAAATACGATTTTGATTGCGAAAACAGTTTTGTCGTTCAGATTACGTGTGCAATTCTATTTCAAAACAATTTCATTTATAACTGCTCGCACTCGCACTCATAACATCGCATACACGCATTACCTCCGTTCTTATATTTATCACGCAAGGGGCAGATGTCATGCGCGTGTATGTACAACGTGTAATGACAATAAAAGTTTGTATCTACTTGTAAATTATATTTATAGTGTGTAGATACGAATGACTACAGGGTAGTCTCGGTCCCTACATGAACACATTACCGTACATACAGGGATTCTGAACCTCTTTAATCAGATATAGAATATTCACCTGGACATACATACTTAGTTACGGTTCCCTGATCGTGCTGCGGTGCTTCTTCAGTGCTAAGTCGCTAGCGAGACTCCCCCCTTATACCTCCTCCCAACTCCGATCTTGGGCGAAGGGCCGGTCAACACCGCAACCAGCGCCCAGGACCGGCGTCCGCTATAACAGCCTGGTTCTGAAAGTGGAGGTTAAACAAATGACCTGACCTGACCTGTCCTGTCATACATACTCACTTTGTCCTGGTGCAGCTGTAACTGGATCTGAAAATAATAATAATAATAATAATAATAATAATAATAATAATAATAACAATAATAAAAATAATAATAATTTAAAAAATAATAATAATTTAAAAAATAATAATAATTAAAAACATTAATAATAATTTAAAAAAATTATAATAATTAAAAAAATTAATAATAATAACTAAATTGTAATAAAAAGTAAAGTTTATTTTATTTAAACGACGCCTCTAGAGCACATTGATTTTTGTTTACTCATCGACTATTGGACATTAAACATAATTCTGACATGTCTTTACAGGAAACCCGCTGCCGCCACAAAGGCTACTCTTTTAGATAAGAAGCAAGGGATATTTTATATGCATTTTCCCATAGAGAGGACAATACATACCACGGCCTTTGGTATACCAGTCGTGGGGCACTGGTTGGAACGAAAAAAAGCCCAATTGATGGGTTCACCGAGGAGGTTCGATCCGGTGACCGCGGCACCTCAGGCGAGAGGTCAACCGACTGAACTAGATCCCGCGCCATTAAATTGTAATAATAATAATAGTACTAATAATATAATAATAATATAGTAATAATAATAACTGAATGGTAATAATAACTAAATAATAATAATAATTTTAAAAATTAATAATAATGATGATGATAATTTTGACAATATAAATAACAAATACATATGTATATAATAATGAAAATAATCAAAAGAAATAATTGTATGAAATAATAATATAAATAACAACATCAACAAAATAATCATATAGTTCATGACGTATTGGTGCCACACCACCATTTATTAATCTATGCATTTCAATGCAAATAATACATCAGAATAAATTCTGTGAAAAATAACATGATATAACAAGGAATAAGTGACTAAAACACAAATGGTGGTGTGTGGCATATTCCTATGCATTCGTATACCAAAGCACTATGGTATATACTGGGTTGCCTCTGACTACATCTCGGGGCGAAATCAAGCACAGGCAGTTGTGCGCTCGTCTGAGGTGATTGTGTCGCAGGATCGAATCTCCTCGGTGGACCTATCAATTTTGATATTTTTTTTCGTTCCAACTAGTGCCCCAAGACTCGTATACCGAATGATCGTGGTATGTAGTCATGTCTATGGGAGAAAGTACATAACAGATTCATTATGGCTAATCGATAAATGTAATGGGTTTACTCTGACTGTGTGACACAAGAAGAAGTTTATTTTGTTTACCAACACCGCTAGTGCACATTGATTTATTAATCATCGGCTGTTGGATGTCAATCATAATTAATGGTAATTTTTAAACGTAGTCAGAGAAAACCAATACAATTACCCATTAGTAGTAAGGGATCATTTTATATGCACTTTCCCATAGATAGGATAGTACATACCAAACCTTTAGTATACCAGTCGTAGGACACTGGATGGAATGACAAAAAAGTTTGATGAGTTTCTATCGAGGCCGTTCGATCCTGCGACCGCGGTACCTCAAGAGAGCACTCAACCGACTGACCTAGATCACGCTCCCAACGTGACACAATGACCAAACATTTGACATCCAATAGTCGATCATTAGTAACTTACCTGGTTTCTGTGTGGAACCGACCGTGGATCCGCTCACACAACCGTAATACTTCTGGAGCTCCAAGATATCGTTCGGACTAAGATGCGTTCGTTGGCCGATCACAACTCCGGTTTTCTTCGGAACGATGGTCGGCTTTCTCCGGTCGATGGCGAAGCTGTACGCGCTGTAGTGCATCACGGATTCGTAGTCGTACGTTATTCCCTGCGTATCCACCATTAAGTTGGTATACTTGTCGAAATTATGTTCATGACCTGAAGTTTATGAAGTAAAACATGTCATTTCTTTTGAAAATTTATAATCTCAAAGCTTTTTGGAGCGTTATTGATTTTGTAACTTTGAGGCAATGCTAACCTTCTATCTATGTGTGTTTGGTAAGGAAAGAGGGACTTTTATGTAGCTTGTTTGTTTGTTTGTTGTTGTTGTTTTTCGTTTGTTTCATTTTTTAAATTTAATTGGACTTGGATACAAAATCATACGGTATTGATTTTAGGGTGTTGAATTTAAAGAGCTTTCGAAAAGTAAAAGAATATATATGTTAATTTTACAAAATAAATTTGGTGCGTAAAAAACAGCGACATCAGACAAGCGTGTAAATATGCAAGTGATTTGTCGAAGCCCCACGTCTCACAACCATAATTAAGTAAGAGCAATACATATGTATCGAATAAAGACAGTTCTGTTTCAACATTGACTTTCAGGCTGTTTGAAGATCTCTTCATAGCAAAGGGGTATTGTCTAGAATATTTTTACTATTTAATCGTTTAGAATGTATCACCCCGACCCATTTTACACGAACATAGCCCAGAGCACTACACTTGATTCAAAGGTACACCTATATGAACTACACTTAAAGCATTATAATAATGTTTGCTATTTTTCATTCGTCCCGTTAGGGCCCTGTCAAATTACGCATGCGCTTGGATTTTGAAAAACAATCACATATTCAATCGCAGATGTAATTTAAACTATTCAAAAAATATATGGACACCGAAATATAAAAAAATACCACAATGATGTATTTAAATTACTTACAATTTTTATCATTCAAAACATGCCTCCATTTAAAACTGTACTGTTACACATAACTATCAAATGTTCAAAATATTAAATGAAAGTGTCACATCATATGAAATTTCAACAAAAACAATGTTCTTTACCCAAACACTACAGTGGTGAATGTTCCGTACATTTTCTAGATCAGTATACCCAGAACTGGTGTGTAGCCAGTCACATTGTTATAAGTAGTTATACGTAGCAACACTTGTGGCTTTCAGCCTAAGAACATGGCGATTAGACTTTTGACTCGCGAAGAAACTTTCACAATAACCGTCGATGGAGCAGTCTTGAGAGTTTATTAAAGTTGAAAGTGTTTGAGTTTTGCTTTAATACACGATGTTAAATTATGGGAAAGAGGTCATTCTAGACAATGTCCGTTTAAATAAAGTATAACAGCACATTTAATTACCATTATCCAGAAAATGATCGGGGGAAACGTTGTATACAGTTAAAACAATTAATGTTTTATATGTATTTATATTTGTGTTATGAACTGAATGTATAATATATTGGTATATTACATGTATCTCAAATAAGTAGTTATTTTGTATAATCACAAAATGTCTATATGTTTGCATTTATTCTCCTGTAAACGATCTTGTCATATGTTTTTGTTTGACTATGCATATTCCTCTGATAGTCCTGGCCCTGGTATAGTGACCCGTATACATCTCCTTAGGCATATACTTTAACTGTTGATTTGAGTATGGGATACCCATAGCATCAAGAATCTACTAGGTGAAATTCTGAAATTTGTAGCCAAAAAACCGGAAATGTGCCATTTTCCAAAATGGCCGCAATCAGGTCGGTATCCAAACAGAAATGCATATAATATTTGATAGAACAATAGTAGATGGATGATTTAGGTATATATTATGGGGTTCTAAGGTATGTCCGACACAGTGATGGCGTCAACAAGCATTTTAAACGTTGCTTAGTTACCGAACTCCATTAAAAGTCTAGTGTGGGGTTTTCTGGTATGCCCGACATAATGTTGGCATCAAATACTGTTTAAATGTTGTTCATTTACATACATCCAAGATGGCCGACACCAAAGGTTGGTAAAGCATGAAAATGTGTGTAATTTGTTATATAAATTTACTTGAAGTTTTGAGTTTGGCGTCCCATGTGGAGGATTTCAGATATGTCCAACTCGGTCGTTGTATCCAAAAAACATTTAAAGGTTAATGACCAAAATCCAAGATGGCTGCCAGCAAAGTTCGGTAAATTATGAAAGTTTGAATAACTTCATGGGAATGTACTAGAAGTTTGTTTTTATATCTAGTAGTGGATTATCAGTTATGCCGACACAATGGTAGCGCCAACAATAATTATACTCATTGCTTAGTTACAGAAATCCAAGATGGCAGCCACTAAAACTCGGTAAACTATGAAAACGTGAACACACTTTTGACTGAAATGTACCAGAAGATTAATTTGGGCGTCTAGTGTGGGGTTTTCAGTTATTCCCGACATAATATTACTGTCATGAACAATGTTGACCATTGCTTACTCGCTCAATGTCAAGGACTGCCAAATAATCGAAACATGTATAACCTTTAGCAAAAATGTATTAGAAGCATAATTTTATGTACATGGAGTGGTACGATATGATCAAACAATAACAGCCACTATCTTTGTTGCTGCTGCTGCTGCTGCTCCTCCTCCTACTACTACTACTATGAGATTACTCGAGCACATTATAAAAGGCAGTGTTTTGATTCCCATATTCCCATGCATTTACAAATGCCAAGTTTTCTAGGGGCTTGGGGATTCAGACATTTTGTGGGTAACCGGATGCCGATATCATTCACCCGGCCATAGTCAGTTGGATTTTCTGTTGAATTGGGGTCATCAAGAAGGCACAATGCCTTATGCACAACACAAAAGGCTTTCTAGATACGACCATGAATGACACTTGATGTAGGAAGTAGCGCTTCCAGACATGTCGGTGTTGTTTCGAATCTGGCTCTCAATCCAAAGCTGATTTAAAGTCAGAGAATCTGTTTTGGATTTTGCACCTGTCCACACATGAACGATGTACTCATCAGCCTTCTGTACGATTAAAAATCGGCTAGAAACTTTAGTGGATGACACGAGAGACATGCATGTTTTGTACCGACTTTACTAAGCGCATCGTCGACAGTTAGGACATGTTTCTTTACTAAATTCTTGTACTGTCCTTGTTTCAAATTATATGCGAGTACAATCAGAGGTAGATGACGCCTATGCTGATTAGATCCAAACAATCCACAATCCTCCAAGACACTCTTATTTCGCAACTGAGGGATACATCGAAGTAAATGGACTATTTTGTCTGTATAATTCAATATCACAAGCAGCCGACGACCTCCACGTGCCAAGCATAGGGTAGAACTAGGCGATCATTAACGCCTTCCACGTAGCATGTCAGCGATTCGATAGATTCTGAGGCTTTAGCAGATAGTTAGGCTGGTGACCTGCCTGCATGCAGCAAATGAGCTGGTACAATTTCTTCAGATTCTGTGATGCATCCACTGAGCACGATGGTTAGGTCGACACACTCAGGAGTTGAAGCCATCTTGCGGACAAGTTGCTGCAACTTGGTGTTGTTGGTCCAGAGTTTGTCAAGCTGCTATGGTATTGGGGACATCTGGAGTGATATCAGTGACGTCAACAGAACTCGCACCAACAGCACGACACAGCCTTTCCCCGGCTATCACAGCTGTATGTATCTGCTGAACTCTGTCATGTGCAAATTTACAGTCCTCCTAAAAGCGATCCATTAAAAATGAAATATATTTTACATGATCGTCTTGGAGTCACAGTCCTCCCATGGACGATGTGGAGGCTTACTCTGGAGCAAGTTGAATGGGCCACAGAGAGCAAACAGCTAATTACACGATCAAATGTTCCAAAGGATGCCAAGTTTGGAAAGGACCAGATTTTAGACATGACGTCTAACATAACAGATACATTTCCACCAGGATATTTCTGTACACAGATTAGCAATCAATGCACTCTTGTTAGGTTTGGAGATTAGGTCGCGTTTGAAATATTGTAGAAATGGGGATGAGACCATGAACATAGATTGAATGAAGAGCTATATCCCGCTCTTTTATATGATCGTTTTGAAGTGGCAAGCCTCCCATGGACGAAGCACTTAATGGTAGTTCACGGAATCATGACATTGACAAAATGCCATTTCGACTGCCTTATGCGGAGATATGATTTTGATTAAGATAACAGTTTTGTCTTGCCAGATAACGCTACAGGAGCTGTATTAGAAGAAAGAGGGTGGTTTTTAGCCCATTTCTGGCATGTTTTGTTTTGTTTTGATCTGATAACATAATTTCTTGTCTTCTGCAAACACATTTGACAAATCAATCGCTATTATCTAATAACTTAAGTAATCATACTGCAACTTCACCGTCTGCTAGTTGCTTGGTGATTAGATTGCGCAGCTTGATGACGTAAGGATTGACCCTGTCCCTCAGGAAGTCCAGAAGTTTTCGCTACAAATATCAGAATTCCACCTAGTAGATTCATGGCGTTAGGGGTATCCCATACTCAAATCAAGTCAAAGTCTATGCCTAAGGAGATGTATACGGGTCTCTATACCAGGGCCTGGACTATGATGACGTTGAAGAAATGCCAGAGTGTAATACAGTTCTGTTCTGTTCTGTGCTGCTGTGAATACTGAGCTCACCTTTCTGGATGTTACTCCACTCAATAGTGACGAAATTGTCTCTGTCAGGTCGACTCTGCTCGTGCCAGAATCCCAGCGCGTGCATCGTCTCGTGCATGATGGTTCCAATTCGCAGACAGCCTCTTCCCAGTGTGATTCCCGACATGCCATAGTGCCTGCCTACTGGGGTGTGACAACTGTAAAACATTGGATGTTTAAACACAGATACAAACGCAAACAACAACCCCCCACCCCCCAAAAACCCCAACAAAAAACAACAACCCAAAACCCGCTGGCTTCAATGGTCTAGTGGCTTAGCCGTCGGAACATAGGCTGGTAGGTACTGAGTTCGTATCCTGCTACCGACTCCAACCCAGAACTTTTTTTTACAGGCCCTATGGGTAGGTGTAAGGCCACTACACCCTTCTTTCTCTTACTAACATCTAACAGGGTTAATACTAACAACTAACAAAACTGTCCTGGACAGACAGCTCAGATAGCCGATATGTGTGCCCAGGACAGGCGTGTGCTATAACAGCTTGCTCTGAATGTGCACGTAAAAAAAGGAAAACCCCCAGATAATACAAACATAAACAAGCAACACAGGACTCCAGCTGCGTGGGATGTAGCCCAGTCAGTTGGCGCTCCCATGTGGTGCCTGCGTCGCAAGGTCGAACTTCTACAGTAAAGTTTATTTTATTAAACGACGCTTGATCTTTATTCTACCATCGGCTATTGGACGTCAAACATAAGGTAATTTCTGACATATGTCATTCTAGAGGAATCCCGCTGCCGCCACATGCTACTCTTTCCAATAAGCAGCAAGGGATCTTTTATATGCACTTTCCTATAGACAGGATAGTACATACCACGGCCTTTGGTATACCAGTCGTGGGGCTCTGGTCGGAAGGGAAAAAAAAGCTCAATTGATGGGTTCACCGAGGAGGCTCGATCCTGCGACCTCGGCACCTCAGACGAACACTCAGTTGACTGAGCCAGATCCCGCCCCTACTTCATCAGTGAACCCATTCAACTGGTGGTGTTTTTTTCGACTGGTATACTTAATTCCGAGGTATGTACTATCCTGTCTATGGGAAAGTGCATATACCTATTAAGTTAATAACATGACGAAACGTTTGATATCCAATACATGATTATTAATAAATCAATGTGCTCTAATGGTGTTGTTAAACAAAACAAACTGTTATAGTTTCATCCATTCATTCATTTATTCATTCATTCATCCATTCAAAATAAACCATTTAACACCTGCTTATATCTATTGAAGGTCCGATGGATGTGTCCAAGACGAGTGGGAGGATTTGGTCTCTGCCAACAGTATTGGTGCTAATTTGTCCTTTGAAAAACTGAACCCAGGGTAAAATGGACTCACGCCTACCCTAAGCGTATCTCCTCAAGATCACACGGTACCTAACTAGTTCACCTCCTCCCACCTAAAACCCAGTGCTGGATCAACAACGTGTCAGCTGTAGTAAGGGTACTTTACGGTTATTGATCCAGTGACTGTGTGGGCTTGGCGGTAGGAGAGTTATATTATTTTTTTTGCTATGGGCATCACAACTGCTTAATCCGCCAACTGCTCAACCCCATCTCTCCAAGACCAAAAGGTACTGAATTGGTTTACCCGCTTCCACCCCAAACGCATCCATCCAAGACCAAAAGGTACTGAATTAACTTACCCGCTTCCACCCCAAGCCCATCTCTCCAAGGCCAAAAGATACGGAACTAGTTTCCCCGCTCCCACCCGCAAACCAATCTCTCCAAGACCAAAAGGTATTGAATTGGTTTACCCGCTTCCACCACAAACCCATCTCTCCAAGACTATAAGGTACTGAATTAGTTTACCCGCGTCCACCACAAACCCATCTCTCCAAGGCCAAAAGGTACTGAATTGGTTTACCCGCGTCCACCACAAACCCATCTCTCCAAGGCCAAAAGGTATTGAATTGGTTTACCCGCTTCCACCACAAACCCATCTCTCCAAGACTATAAGGTACTGAATTAGTTTACCCGCGTCCACCACAAACCCATCTCTCCAAGGCCAAAAGGTACTGAATTAGTTTACCCGCGTCCACCACAAACACATCTCTCCAAGGCCAAAAGGTACTGAATTGGTTTACCCGCTTCCACCCCAAACCCATCTCTCCAAGACTAAACGATACTGAACTAGTTTCCCCGCTCCCATCCGCAAAC
>JAUUEI010590770.1:0-10564 GCA_032274625.1 Depressigyra globulus
CGTGTTCTAAACGGTTATAATTGCATGTGTGTACAACGTATGATACGCTCGTTGATGTCTGTGAGAAGCGCTAAAAAATAGATGGGTTTTCCCGGAGCTAAATATAGGACCCTTCCGTGCGTTGAAGTCCAGGAATTCCGAGTCACGTGTAATGATTGGTAAAGCCTGTTGGTACCGTCTTCTGCATTCAGGGTATTTTCGCCTTGTGTAGGGTATTTGATATTCAACTAAACAACCCTACATATGATAAAAACAAAACGCGGTGCCATACCTTCCAACTGGCCTGATGCTCTGGTGATATTACAGCCAAGATGAATTTTGATTGGCTTATTAATGGTGACAAATGGAGTTTCATCGGCAAATCAGTGGCTAGATTCCCAATATTGCTGCTGGTCCCAACAACACGTTTGGTAAGTAACAAACAACATAAGACAGATACATTTTCATCATTTATTTCCCCATGTTCAACGTGAGTGGATCACAGGTCATGGGGTCCTGTGTCCACTCTTACAATATATTGGTCTAATTCTATGCATGTTCTTAGTATTTATAAGTGTTCAATGTCAGATGCTTACACCCAGGAATTGAATTTCTTGGGTCAGTTTAACCACTTGACGTAATGTTGTCTGTTAGCACCACGTCCTCTAGTCTTTAGAATCTTCTCCACTTTCCAGAGATCGTTTTCTTTCACGTCGATTTTCTGGAGTTCAGACTGATGGAATGTTCCCTGTATTTCCTCGCCATCATAGTCCTTCACACGATATATAGGTAGTCCGACACGTAGTAAGATTTGGCTGACAACATTACGTCAAGTGGTTAAACTGGCCCAAGAAATTCAATTCCTGGGTGTAAGCATCTGACATTGAACACTTGTAAATACTAAGAACATGTGTAGAATTAGACCAATATATTGTAAGGGTGGACACAGGACCACATGACCTGTCATCCACTCACGTTGAACATGGGGAAATATGTGATGAAAATGTATCTGTCTTATGTTGTTTGTTACTTACCAAACGTGTTGTTGGGGCCAGCAGCAATATTGGGAATCTAGCCACTGATATGCCGATGAAACTCCATTTGTCACCATTAATAAGCCAATCAAAATTCATCCTGGCTGAGACGTCACCAGAGCACCAGGCCAGTTGGAAGGTATGACACCGCGTTTTGTTTTTATCATATGTAGGGTTGTTTAGTTGAATATGAGATACCCTACACAAGGGAAAAATGCCCTGAATGCAGAAGAGAGGTTACATCGTTCTATTTAGTACCAACAGGCTTTCCCAATCATTACACGTGACTCGGAATTCCCGGACTTCAACGCACGGAAAACCCATCTATTTTTAGCGCTTCTCACAGACATCAACGAGCGTATCATACGTTGTACACACGTGCAATTATAACCGTTTAGAACACGTGGTTTGGGATGGGGTGGGGTGGGTAGTACATGGGTGGGTTACGTCACGAGGGGGAGCTAAGTACACCGTTCCTCCCCAAGAAGGTTACCCCGTTCTATTGTTAGGTATGGGGAAATTCCACCTAGTGCCCCTCGTCAGAGAGGCTCGCTGAGAGATGCTTGCTTTATCCTATGTTAATCGTATGGACCAATCTGTCCTAGAACCATCAGTTTATAACTACTATAATCAATTATTTCAATTTTGTTTTTCAAGCCATTTGTCGGCCGACGTGTAAAAATGGAGGAAATTGTGACAGACCAGGACACTGCAACTGTCCTTCTGGAAGAGATGGATACAGATGTGATGGATGCAAGTAGCTAAACTAAAATACTCAATATTAAAACATAATCTGAACGACAATACATTTCCGTAATCTAGATTTTGCCACGAACTTATAATACTTTTAGACTCTAGGCTTCAAACGTTTTATAGGATCGAACCTCCTCAGTCAACCCATCATTTGGGCTTTTTCCCGTTCCAACCAATGCCACACGACTGGTATACCGAAGGCCGTGGTATGTATTGTCCTGTCTATGGGAAAACAACATATCTTGGGCATAACCCGACATTCTTGGAGGAATGTACTTCCGCTCATCAGGCGGGCACTGTACCACTGAGCTATGGCGCCCGCTGCGCATGGATGGATGCAGGATATAGTTAACAAAACACTAACACCAGTGATGTTGCCAAGTGACGTATCTCCTGCACCGAACTATATCGTTAAGTTAATCAAGTATTCTTGTGAGAACTGTGAATCTGCTTGATGTTCATGCATATCATTAGCGCCATGCATATCATTGGTACCACTGGGCCATGCTGCCCTCTGATAGTTTTATATTTCTGTTTGTGTTTAATGTTTACAATATTAATTTGATATATTAAAGGACTGCATCTACTCCATATTATAGCTGTGTGTTTTGTGAATATATTTGTTCCTAAAAAAGAATTAAAGTGCAACAATACTCATTTTATAGATTGAACTTGATGTGGAGGTTCACAGATGTATAATCTGCAAAAACATATTGTGGGTACTCCAGTGTAAGGTTGAGCCAATATTCCCTGTTTGGCTGCCGGACTATGACCTAAGGTACAGTGAAGGGCTAGCGGAGAGTCAAGCTAAGTGTTTACCCGAGGTGCCGCGGTTGCAGGATCGAACATCCTCGATGAACCCATCAATTGTTTTTTGCCGTTCCAACCATTGCCCCACGACTGGTATACCAATGGCCGTTGTATGTACTATCATGTGTATGAAAAGTGCATATAAAATATCCCTTGCTACAATGGACAATTGTAGCGGGTTTCCTCTGTGTCAAAATTACCATATGTTTGACATCCAATAGCCGATGATTAATAAATCAATGTGATCTAGTGGTGATGTTAAACAAAATAAACTTTAACTTTAACTTTTTTTTTCTTTTTTTTTAATAAAACACTTATTTCTTTGATTATACTTCAGTAACATGTTCACACCTAACCGCGTGTTATCCCGGTATGTGTTCTCGAGACTATGGCGGAACCTCCACCACGTGCACATGTGGCGATGGATTTCAGGGCCCTAAATGCACATCAAGTAAGTAGCGTTACGTGACTTTTTTTCAGATAAATATGACTAAATACTTGAATGTTTGCAAGTTAGAATCATGGCAAGGTTTCGAGTCATCATTGTAGTAAGTAATGCAGATGTGTTAAAGAAACTGATTCCTCTAAAATGTCTTCGTCACTCTCCGTCGTCGTGTCAGGGATAAGGTCAGGTCAATTTGTTTAACGTCCACGTTCAGAGCTAAGCTGTTATAGCATCTGCCTCTCACGGGCATAAGTTCTGGTGTTGAGCAGCCCCTGGGCCCGTGACAGGGAGTAGGTGGGGGAGAGCTAAGGTGGGGGGGGGGGGGTGGGGGCGGGGACCACGCCTGGGGCTGAGCCACCGAAGGAGCGGAGTCGCCAGTCCGAGGGACCTGTGCAGATGAGGCAAAGGAGGAGTACAGAAGTTGAAGTTCTCCATGGGGAGATTACTGCCTAAACTTTAAAACGAGCGTCTATGGAATTTTCCTAAAAATATTTAAGCGCTCGTTAGACGTTCTGCCTAAACTTAAATCTTCGGATTTTTGGCGATATCTGATTAAACCTTCGTGTTGTTGGTGGTGGTAGGGGTGGAGAGCTAGACCATACAAGGACTGTTTTGTCGTCCTCCGAACTTGAGTCTTATTCCTTTTATTTCCCTCGTGTTACTTTTATCAAAATCCATATTTAATTATTACCGTCGACCTCTGCGCCCGATAGACAGATCTTGTTTTTAGAATGCCTGATGTGATATTACTTCTGGTAGAGCTCGACTGAGGGAAGGTAACTACAATTACTTAAAATGTCTGCCCCAACCCCCCACCGTGCTTAAAAAATCGTGGTGTTTTTTTTAATTCTAAAATCACGTGATTTTCTATTTTTATGCTTTCTGTGCGTGTCGATTCTTTAGGTATTCATCTTTCCCATACATTAACCCCATGTCGGAGCTGACTAAAATTTGATTAAATTGTAATGAATATATACTCAAAAACTATGAAAATGCATCACCCATTTTTGTGCGGATCTATGTTGTTTTAAGCAAATTATGAAACATTTTTTAAGTGGCGGGTTTTCAAAGTCTTTGAGTATATTCTGTTCCTCTTCTTTTAATAACGCAGCTGCTGGTGGTTTATAATAATAATACTACTACTACTAATAATAATAACAATACTAATAATAATACTAAGTATTATTATTATTTATTAATAATTATTATTTGTTGTTGTTAATGTTATGATTGTTATGATTGTTATTATTATTATTTATTACTATTAATTATTATTTGTTGTTATTATTATTATTATTATTATTATTATAGTGACAACCAAGTTGGCGCCTGTAATCAACGCTATCCAGGCCAGGATGTCATTCTGGATGAGGGGAATACCTAACCCGATGGAAAAATACGCCCTATTGGTGGACTCGACCAATCAACAAGATACTGATTTCATTTGGACCAATCGTGTGATGTTCAACTGGATCAACGTGACAGCTGTCAGTCAGTATGTGGGTGACGCTCCTCCCCCTAAACCAGACTGGATACGAGAAGCAAAATTTGGTATAACAGAGGCCGATGTCAATATCAAGTTGACTAAACAATCTCTTAAAGGTATTTTTAACGTCTGAGGTCGAGATGACATTTCAACTGATCAATGGAGACACAAAAAGGCATAGTTCTGACAATAACCACTATACATTCTAGATGCATATTTGTTCAAAACAAATATCTATAATAACGAGAATTAACATTTCAAAATATTCACTATATGAAAACAAATACCTTCTTAAAGCCCTCTCCCAAATTATACCTACGAGCCTATGCCATCATTGTGTGAATGGAATAGTTAAGTGAAAATCGATTGACACCAGCAGGTCTCAATTTCTGTCTTGAAACGATTTCCAATATCATTTACCACCCACAACGAAATGCCAACCTTCTCAAGTAATACCGATACTGTTCTGTTGTGTCTGGATAGCATCCCTCGGTTCTGATGCTGCATCACACAGAACAACACTGGCTTACACCGGGGTGAACAATTAGCCATCTTGTCAGTACTGACTGGTCATCAGTAACACCACCTGCACCCCTCACCCTTGATGGTAGTCTTGCTTGTGGGGGCGGTCGATGGGCTTTGTTGAGAAGACTTGATGCGACGTATGCACCACAAGCTAATCACTGTGTAATCCACCTGCTATGTGGGGGTTTCTGTTTGAAGGTCAGCATGTCTTGTAGTTCCACAGAAAACTTACTGCAAATCTGAACGACAAAACTGTAATCGCAATCAAAACTGTATCTCCGTACAAAGCAAAGTGATAAGAGAATTTTGGTAATGTCGTGATTGTTTCCGTGAACTAGCATCAATTGCCTCGTCCTTGGGAGAACTGTCACTCGAAGGCAATCATGTCAAAAGATAGTTCATCCCTTCTGCATCGTTTTAATAGGATTGCCATTCTTGTAGGATTTTGTAAATACCGCCTTCAGTAACTTGTATAGTGTACATAGCTGATAGAAGCCCACGACGAGGTCCACAGCAGGGATGTCATCAGAATGCCATGGTGGTGATGTCACGTCCACTATGTCATCTTTGTCATTCCGGCCTTTCGTCTGCTGCTTTCTTTTCAGAACAGCAGGTCAGTTATTGGGTGTCCTCTTTTCCCGCTGATTTATATAACTGTACCTTTACCTTTGAACCCATCACCTCAACCATGTTAAAAGTTCTGAAATTATTTTAAAATAATACATATATGATACGATGTGTTTGTTCTATCATGCTATGATGTGTTATCGATCTGTATATTTAGGTGGTGGGACCTTTGTTAGTAAGGATGAAACTGTGAAATGTAACCGGACGTTCACGTCTTTGAACATTGGTCACAGATCTCCGGCCCCGGATGTAGTCAACTGTACTATCAGTCTTCCAAACTTTGACAGACAGCTAGAAAATGGAGACCGGTAACTATAAAATATTTGTACTTCTTGTTTCCAATTTTGATGTATTAGTAACATAATTGTTACATCTCAATACAGACAGACATTCGCATGTATGCCCGGTGCATATACGTATGCTAACATGTAGTGATTTATACTAGTACTTAATAAATGTGTCACCTGTACAATCAGAATGCATTTGTTGTTTGTGTGATGACATTTACCGCGTTATTCACATATGCCACGCAAACACTATACATCATTGTCGAATCAAAACAATATGTTGAATTTCTGGAACAATTATAAATCGCTAGCAGCATTATGAACGGAAGAACTCTTTTTATTGTCTTGCATGTATGAATATTCTTTTCAGATTGACCGTGACCTTCAGAACCAAGAGTGGTGGGTTTCGTGACGTGGTGTATGCAAATCGACGTTACAGTCTTTACCAGACAAACAGTTTTCGTGGCCATTCCACATCCAAGTCCGTGGAGTTCCGATTTGATACAGCAAAACCAGAACATTGCAAACTGCAACCTCCGTCTTGTACAGATGATATATTTAGTGTGGATACGGATATCCATGTAACCGAAGTATGTCACAATTCATCTAATCGAGCTATTACTGAATTCAAATTAAATATCTCTGGATAAAATAAAATACAGTTAGGACAAAACCACATTTTAGTAACCAAATCAACATTGTCTAGGCATGTACCACATTATATGAATGTCGAACGAAGTTGTTATCTGCAGATAAAATGAGTTTTCCTTTTCTGTAGGAAATACATTTATATTTTCCGACATCCTGTAACATTGTTTACTAAGCACATCCTGGGAGTCAAACCCAGAGCCGATATTGTAGGATCACAAAAAACATACATATTCAAAGTCTAACTGGCAAATCCAACAAAAGACATTAGTATTGCATGTCCAGTCGACTATCAATCGATCTATAAACACTGCTGAGGTGAACGTGTAATGAGCATTGATGTATTTAGAGTTAACTGCTTCTTTCGTTAAGTGTAAAACATAAAGTCCGTCTTCTGATCTATTAATATTGGCATCACAAGTAGTAATATGCTGTTCTCTTTCATATGACCATCAAATCCAGTTAATGATATAGCACTGTTACATACACCAGTATTACATATAGCAGAATACAGTATAACTTGTTTACATATACCTGTATTACACTATTAAATTGTGCTAGTAGCCTAAATTGAGTCCAACGGAGCTATCACCCGTTGTTATAACTAAGTAATTCATGCATGTTCATCTCCTTTCGTACAGAGTCCTATTCGTTTGACGTGGAATGGCTGGACTGACAATCTGTCTGGGATGTTCCGCTACGCTTGGGAAGTTTTCAAACTAGTGCCAGACATCAGTGGCAGACTGCACGAGCAGTATCCTCTACAGCCCTTGCAGATAGAGGAAGTGATGCACGCAAACCTTAGTAACCTGTCGCCCTCTTATCAACCGACGGAAGTTGGAATGTATTCCTTCATCCTAGAAGCTTCAGACATGGCTAACAACTCTCGGTTCATCAGAAGATTGTGTCTGTATGACCCATCCTCAGAAATCACCGTCAGTTCTGAGCCGATCAGAGTAGCTTCAGGAAGAGGATTCGGCAAAGATGTCTGGATTTCTGATGTATCGAGTCCACTGCTTGTAAGCTGGGAAGATCATTTCGTTAACAAGATTCACGAAGACAACAAACTTCTTAATTCTGTCAAGGCGTATCCTCAGCAACTGGAAGATGGTTTGAAGACTATAGAACAAGACGACAACGGCGCCGACAGGACGGTGAGGGCCATAGACAACAGCCGCGGCATTGTCAAGTTTGAAGTTGCCCATGCGAAGGACAGCAGTGGAGGTAAAGGTCAAACCGAGCCGGGGACAGGATGGACAACGTTAAGTCCTTCTACTCTGAGAACTTCAATCACTCCCAATAATCCAAGTCGAGGAGACACGATCACTATCTGGGTTCGAGCTACTGACATAACGGGTCGCAGTAAGACGGACTTAATCAGAGTTCATTTTGATGATACAAAGCCCAGCGCATTGAAACTCGTGTCTTTTGAAAGAAACGTTCCCGGTGCTTATCCATTTGGCTCGAGGTAAGTACCTAGATGATCCTCCACGATTGTCTTTTAGTATCATGATTTATCAGCATGATTTGACAAAATGGTAAACTTTACAAGACAGGAGGGTTTGGGGGGGGGGGGGGGGGATTCTTTTTATAATCCAATCAGTCATCACTAGATTTTATAATGACATGTATAAGATTAATTTTAAAAAGTCCTACTTGTATGTACAATATAGCTAACATTAACCAATCAAGATTATAGGAAGGTATATCTTCTAGGAGAATATTACAGGAGATATCGCAAATTATAATATCAGCGATATCACTTACACAACCCTTAAATGGATGATGAACAACTGTACAACCGACTGAAATTCCAAACTGAATTTCAGAATCTATGTCAAGATGGCAGACGGATAATCGTTAGTGAGCTCTGAGAAAATGAAGCATAACATTTTCTAATTCTAGCGAAATGTGTCGTTACAATTACCTCTAGTGGTTAGTGTGTTCCCATGACTGTCTGTGAATATGTGTGACTTGCCTTTCCTGAATTAATCCATTCCAGGGTTAACCTGACCATTTTTGACATGGATAGTGGCATTTATCAAATCAATATGACAACTGTTCGAGTGAAATCAGCAACTAATATGATGTCACACGCTTACAGAATTCCGACAATACCTGTAAGTATGTGGTTTGTTTAGCCAGCTTGCTCTTCAGTTTATGTATCAAATACGCACGCTCGCTCAAATGTGCTAAACAGAACTCTGAAGACAAGTTTTTTCTTCATATTTCCATTTCTCAGCTATTGTATTTCTTTTTCATTTATATGGTTCTGACATTTTACAATACATATTACTTATTATTTTTAATTTTATTTGATTTACGTGCACATTCTGAGCAAGCTGTTATAGCGCACGCCTGTCCTGGGCACACACATCAGCTATCTGAGCTGTCTGTCCAGGACACTTGTTAATTGAAAATATTACCATAAAAGCTGCAACTTTATCATAATTGTCCCTTCAACCGATGTCACGATCTTTTGTCTTCAAAATCAGTTCTTTTTAGCAACATGTGCATATTATGTACTATCATTGTATCTAGGTTTGACGTAGGTAAATTGCATTGGTAATATGGTAAACACTTAATATGATGTGCTTGGTATAGATTCCGACATAATTCAGATTTAATTAGTCAGTGTAGTCTTACAGAAGTAGGGGCAGGATCTAGCTCAGTCGGTTGAGCTGTCGCTTGAGGTGTCCCGGTCGCAGGGTCGAACCTCATCGATGAACCCACCAATTTGGCTTTATCCCGTTCCAACCAGTGTCCCACGACTGGTATACCAAAGGCCGTGGTATGTATGGAAAAATGCATATAAAAGATCCTTTGCTGCTTATCGGAAATAGTAGTGTATGAGGCAGCAGCGATTTTTCGCTGAAGACATATGTCAGAATTATCGTGTTTGACGTCCAATAGCCGATAAGATAAAAATCAACGTGCTCTAGAGGCGTCGTTAAATAAAACAATATTTTTACTTACAGAAGTCTGAATGTCGGGATTTTCTACAAGACAACTGTTTCTGTTCAAATGACCAGCCTGATCTGTGTCAAAGAAAACTACAAGTCCTCGATATCGACAACTGCTGGTTGATGGTTGAAAAGGACGGACTCAGATCCGAAACGGTTGAACTGAAGTTCCAGATTATTAATAATGCGCTACTGTATGTCACCCGGGAAGTCAGAGTAAGTAAAATCGTAGTATAAAATGAGAAATAAAAGTTATTTTTTAATATAAACTTTGCACAGGAGGAGACCAGTTCGTTTCAAATATGTGGTAGCAAGCACGGGCGTTTCAACCCTGGATGGACCTTCTGGGTGCTGAGTTTATTTACTAATATCATTTAGGTGAAACGAGTCGAGTGCCATGTAATCTTCAGTGTGGTTGTGTTATGTAAAGAACGCACTGAAGCTATGTATAAATGATATTAGAAAGCAAACTCAGCACCCAGAAAGTCCATCCAGGGTTGAAGTCCTAGCAATGCCAGAAACTAAACCACATCATTTCAACTTTATATTCTTGCTTATATCCAATTAAGGTTCAAACACGTTGTCTTGGTCACTAACCTCGGTTATCCGGGATGTCTGAGGAGGATATTGGTTAATTGTTAGTTGTTAAGAGTGTTAGAACGAGAGAAGAGGATGTATATGTGAAAATGCTACCCATTGAGTCCTTAAAAGCTGGCTTTGTGTTGGAGCCGGTATCGAGATGTGAACACTAGTCGAGCAGCTTAACCAATGCGCTGTTGACGACCACAGCCAGAGTTGATTGGAAATTAGGGGTGTGTGACTCCGATGTCCTCAAGAAAAAGAGCATCTGTCACGGTTAGGAGAAACAAGGATATGGTCAGCAGAATAAGTAGAGAGAAGGAGGAGTTGCCAGGGTGGGTGTAGTGTAACGAGAGAGAGAGAGAGAGAGAGAGAGAGAGAGAGAGAGAGAGAGAGAGAGAGAGAGAGAGAGAGAGATAAATAAAAAA
>JAUUEI010590992.1:0-10555 GCA_032274625.1 Depressigyra globulus
CATAGACAGGATAGTACATACCACGGCCTTTGGTATACCAGTCGTGGGGCACTGGTTGGAACGGAAAATAACCCAATTGATGGGTTCACGAAGGAGGTTCGATCCTGAGACCGCGGCACCTCGGGCGAGTGCTCAACTGACTGAGCTAGATCCCGCCCCTTTACAAAATAGATAACTATGGATTCATCAAGACATAAAATACACCTTTGAAACAAAAGTTAAATTATGTTTTAATGACACACAAGAGCACATTGATTTAATAATCATCAGCTATTATATGTCAAACATGTAACAGACGAAGGCTCTAAATTCCTGAAGTCACAGAAGACCTTGCTTTCTTTACAAGCCAGTGATAAAAGTAAACGTAAAGTTTTATTTAACACCACCTCTAGAGCACATTGATTTTTATTTTATCATCGGCTATTGGACGTCAAACATGATACTTCTGACACGTCTTTAGAGGAAACCTGCTGCTGCCACACAGGTTACTCCAATAAGCAGCAAGGGATCTTTTGTATGCACTTTCCCATAGACAGAATAGTACATACCACAGCTTTTGGAATACCAGTCGTGGGGCACTGGTTGGAACAAAAAAAAACCTGTTGCGTCCAAAACCTGTTTTAAAGCTGCAGTAAAAAGGTTTTATTTAACAACGCCTCTAGAGCTCATTGATTTTTAATTTATAATTGGCTATTGGACGTGAAACATATGATATAATTCTCACATGTCGTTTTAGAGGAAACTCACTGCCGCCACATATGCTACTCTTTGGAACAGAAAAAAAGGCCATTGATGGGTGCACCGACGAGGTTCGATCCTACGACCGCAGCACCTCAGGCAAGAGTTCAACCGACTGAGCTAGATCCTGCCCCACACGGTTGAGATCTAGAAAACTGTTTGTGCTAGTCATGACTGCTTTTTAAACCATTTGTCAAGTAAAGAAATTATTATTTAAAAAAATCAACACAACAGAAAATAAATGTACTTACATTGTTCTGTTTGTTGGGTTTCATGGTAAACATTCCATATATCTCCTCTCCTTTCTTGATGGTCAGATCATTTTCCCCCAAGTAAAAGACTGTCTGTTTCCAATGGGTGTAAGGTGCCTCCGGTGCTGTTAAACACACAGAAAATACATCGTTTATTAAGCATTTATATGTGCAAACAGATTCACAAAGGATAATGAGGTTTTTTTCTAAAAATTAAATGTTGGTCAGCATTTAATGTAGATAAAATCTCACTTGATTATTATTTCACTCGATTGATTTCATAAAGTTGCAATTTGTTTCTCAGAAAAGTCATTAATATTTATATATATATATATATATATATATACATATAGTTTTATTAACCAAATATAGATTTTATGAGACATTTATTGAAAATAACATCTGAATTACTGAGTAAGTCATGTATATTAATTATACAAAGAGAATCAATCCATCATAAGGGTATGTTGAAGGGATTTCCGGTTTTCAACAGCCACCCACGTTAGATTCTCTGTCTGGTATGCAAGAAATATGTGTATAACTATTCTTATATTCCGTTAGAATATAAATTCATTATGAAAAAGATCAATGTTTTTTTGTTTTGTTTTTTAACGATGCACTCAACACATTTATGAATAATGGTTATATTGGCATTGGACGCATGCTTACATCGAGAATAACCCCAGTGGCTAGCTGATGGGGATTGATCCTAGACCGATCGCACATCAGACGGACACTGTAACACTGGGCTATACTGCCCACACGTTAACAATGTAATAACCCAACGTTTGAAAATTACCTGTGGAGAATCCTGTGCGTTTGTGACATTTTGTGAACTCTATATTGAAGAAGGTAACCAGGGCATGGCAGTAGTCATTGCGTCGACATTGTAAATGGAAGGGAGAGGAAAACTCCATATCTTCCTCTTTCACAGTGTAGATATCTACTTCCTGCAAAAAAATAAAATAATAATAAAAAAAACAGTATGAACATTTTGTAAAATATATGAAAGAATGTGTATGAGTTTTTTTTTTTAACCTCCCGAGTACTACAGGCGACTTATCTCGCCCAACGTCCGACGTCATGCAAACAGACACGGTGATCGTACCGTTTACAGTGCATTGACTCAGACTGTCTAGTTCAATTCCCCTGCCGGAAATAATAATTACAGTCCCGCAGTGAATAATTGTTAATCACAATGGCCGACTTTGGTTTTTCAGTCAGAAGATTTTCGCTTGCAAACAATGGCGGAACGTCGCGATCATTTTGTGGAATTGATAGCTGATTGCAACAGCTAATTTGATAATATATTTTACCATTTTACGAAAAACGAAAAGGTAGGATATAAATTTTTTGTTCATTTTCTAAAAAATAAAATGTCTGTACAACACATTTATTGGGATTACCGCCCACTGATTCTGAACGTCTGGTCATAAAAACGCGTAAGTAAACGCAATATTTTCAGAATTTTTGCGTAATTTAAAATAAAAATAACTGCTATTAATTATGATAAAATTTGGGGAAAAAAAAAAAAAACACTTGCCTTTCCATATATGAACATTATTTTATTTATTTATATAATTTTTATGTGACCAGTTAAAAAAACATTGTAAACTTAGGCCCACTCAACGTGATTTTTGTCAAAAATAATCCACTAGTCAGAAGGTTAAAGACCCCTCTAGAGCATTGATTTTTATTTTATCATCGGCTATTGGGAGGTCAAACATATGGTTATTCTGACATATATCTTTAGAGGAAACCAGACACTGCCACATAGGCTACTCTTTCCGATATGCAGCAAGAGATCTTTTGTATGCACTGTCTTCACCTATCAGATTTGAGCACTCAATAAGACATGAATAAGAGAATTTTATATTACACTGTCAAAAACACCCAAGATTAAATTCCATGACTTTATTGCAAATGTTTTTTTTTTTTAAATCCAGTTTTATATTAGACACTTTTCAATGCTGGACTATGGGAACCACAGCTTTCCCCAGGGGCGGAAGCCGATGCATGCCGTTCTGTCATAACCCGTCATGTAATCAGATTCATGTCTGTGTTCACAGCTTAATTCTAACACCGTATCGGCTTAATTTGCATCAACTGTATCGGCAGATGGTAACCGTAATCACACTTCCCATTGAAAACCTCCACAATGCACAATTAATCGCATTGATGTGCCGCATTATTTTAAAGAACACTCGCACTTGTGTTGGTCACGATTTCGGTTATTGGCTGGGTATAGTCTGCTACGTTAAATTTGTCGGCACGTGGTTCATATATGTACTTGCCATAACAGGTGTTGCAAGGTTTGGTAATTAGAAGACAAATCAAAGAAGTGATCTATTAATTGAATAAACTACTTCTGGAGTCTGAGAACAATATGTCACGACTAATCCTAGTATATTCAGTCTATTAAATACGACATCGAACCAGTAGTCTAATTGATATTGTATTTGCAAAATAAACGGTTCTGGTCTAACACACAGACACAAAAAAAAATTATGTCCGTTACGTTGATTTTATATAATGATGATTCTACAAGAGCCGAACAATGTATGTTAGTTGTACGTAGACAAAACTAAAATGCAAGGAGCAATCAATTCGTTTGACAAAATGCCAAAAATATGAATACACCAAAACTCGGACAAAGTTATTTACCGATGATCAGCATTTGTTATTACTTTTTGGATACCTAGAATCCCCTCTAGTATATAACGGGGAATGGCTAGAGGGGACTAAGCTATTATTTTTTTAATTTATTGTGGGATTTTAACTTTTTAGTTTACTAATATTTGTTTAATGAGAAACATGAATATGGATGGATTTATTTATATATAAATTAGACCAAAATAAAATCACGTCGGTTACAGTATTTTAGCCTATTTTCGATCACCAACATAAATCGTCGAACTATCGCTAATACTAATAATGGCAGGGATTTTTTCTTTCTATTATTTAAGTTTAATGTTATTTTTATTTATGGAAGTTTAAATAATGCATTCTTTTATACAAGGTGTAACTTAAGTTCTTGTGCGATGATGTACCATCCAAATTTTGTTTTTCAAACAAAGTCTAGTAGGCCTAGGTCATGCCCATACGGAATACAAAATAAAAACTGTAGAACGTGAAACAGCGTTAATTTTATAAAAAAAAAATATATTTTTTTAAAAATGAAAAGAAAAAAAGCTTTTATTGGAAGCTTGAAGTACATACATATATGTATACATTTTTTATAGACTTTATAAACTTGTGCATTACTAGAACACAATTTGAACAGCTTCGAAGTAAAGTTTGTTTTATTTAACAACGCCTTTAGAGCACATTGATTTTTATTTAATCATCGGCTATTGGACGTCAAACATATGATAATTCTGACATATGTCTTTTAGAGGAAACCTGCTACCACTACATAGGCTACTCTTTCCGCTAAGCAGCAAGGGATCTTTTATATGCATTTTCCCATAGACAGGACAATATAAACCACGACCTTTGGTAAACCAGTCGTGGGGCACTGGTTGGAACGGAAAAAATCCCAATCAATGGGTTCACCGAGGAGGTTCAATCCTGCATGGAAGGCAAAGAAGGTCTTGTGCAAAACAAATAATTTTGTTTTAAAGTGACTGAATTAAGTGAGAAAGAAAGAGAAGGGGAGAAAGGAACATACAGTGAAAGATGGATGCACTTAGAGAGATGTATTTTAACAAATGGAGAAAAGATAGATATCTATACACAGACAGATAGGGAATTGAGAAAAAAAAAAATTGTAACGAAAGACAAAATGTAAGAGATGCTTGTTTTTATTTTCAGTAACCTCAGACTTTGAAATATTGTTCCCTGCAAACTTAACACATTTTAATAATGGTTATAATGGCGTAAGACATGATTACATGGAGAAAAAACCCAGTGGGTAGTTGACGGGGATGGATCCTAGACCGACCATGCCTCAGGTGGGCATGGTACCACTTGGGCTATGCTTGTATGCTAAATCAATTAGAATTGGATATTCATGCTAAGTTTAGGCTGGTACCTCTTCCGATGTACGTCAAGAGATGTAAAAATATTTTTTTTTAATTAACGCCGCCTCTAGAGCACATCGATTTTATCATCGGCTATTGGATGTCAAATATATGATAATTCTGACATGTCTTTAGAGGAAACCCGCTGCCGCCACATAGGCTACTCTTACCGATAACCAGCAAGGGATCTTTTATATACTCTTTCCTATAGACAGGATAGTACATACCACAGCCTTTGGTATACCAGTCTTGGGGCGTCAGCGATTTAGAGCTTGCCATAGGATGATAGAATCAGACCCCACAGTTGAAATATTATTTTCCACGGAGCTCAACAACTGGTATAAAAGTTTTCGTACAACTGTCACATTCTGTCTTTACACCAAACCAAATGTCACATTAATCACATCTAAGATGCATAATAGCTGTCATTAAAAAATATGCTGAGGGATCACTAAACATTAATTTTCATCAAGAGCTTTTCTTTTAGCAATCAGTATGATTCCTTTTAATGAACTAAATATTTAATATTGTTTCAAAATAAGTATTGTGAGGCTAAAATTCCAAGGATTTGCTAGGCCTGTCATTGTAGTGCATTCTGTTGAAAAGAGTGGCAGCATAGACCAATGATACAGAGCCCTCCTGATGAGTAGTCAGTCTAGGATCAATCCCTGTTAGCTAGCCGGTGGGGTTTTTCTCTCGACCTAACCAAACATCCAAAGCCAATATGACCTTACTTAAATTATACTGAGCTCAGTTAAAAATAAATATATAGATAATGAGATTAGATCTGTTGAAAATGAATTTAAACATTACCTTGATTAAACATGAGTTTGTCACAACTTGCTTTGGATCGACGACATCAACTAGAGGTTCTCCCACTGCCACTCCTCGTATAACACTCATATCAAACCCATACACATTGTCCCACCCTGAAAATAAACAAACATTTGTATAGGTTACTCCTCGTATAACACTCATATCAAAGCCATACACATTGTCCCACCCTGAAAATAAACAAACATTTGTATAGGTTACTCCTCATATAACACTCGTATCAAACCCATACACATTGTCCCACCCTAAAAATAAACATATAAACATTTGTATAGGTTACTCCTCGTATAACACTGATCAAACCCATACACATTGTCCCACCCTAAAAATAAACATATAAACATTTGTATAGGTTACTCCTCGTATAACACTTGTATCAAACCCATACACATTGTCCCACCCTGAAAATAAACATGTATAGGTTACTCCTCGTATAACACTCATATCGAACCCATACACATTGTCCCACCCTGAAAATAAACAAACATTTGTATAGGTTACTCCTTGTATAACACTCGTATCAAACCCATACACATTGTCCCACCCTAAAAATAAACATATAAACGTTTGTATAGGTCACTCCTCTTATAACACTCATATCAAACCCATACACATTGTCCCACCCTGAAAATAAACATATAAACATTTGTATTGGAATGAAATCTTATCAGCAGATTAATAAGGATTAGTGACCAACACCCGATCAATAACCTAACCTAAACTAATTAATGAAACGCTAATATATATTGATAACTCACAATTGATTTTCTCATCTTTGTACTGACGATCTTCAATGGCCGTCACATACAGTGTGGCTCGGTCAGGAAATATCAGACCATCTGGAGCCTGCAAAGAATTTTATTTATCAACTATATTTATAAGATAATTTATGAATTCAGAGATTCAGAACAGAAGTCACCAACAAATTATATTAAATTAGAAAGATGATACCCATTTAAAATTAAAAGCTAAATCTATAAAAATCTTCAAACACCAAATAATACAGTTAATAATGATGTTTCAACATTTCAGATATTTGGTGAAAATTAAAAAATTTTGAATTAAATCCCATAAAAAGAAATATTTAAAGTGTTATACAGGAAAACAAGGTTATTTTTTTCTTACTTTTTATGGGATTTAATTATTTTTTTAAATCATTTTCACAAAATAGACTGGATTTTATCTGAAATGTTGAAACATCATTATTAGTGTATTATTTTATCTTCAATATTAAGATTTAGCAGGCTTAAACATGTACCATAAAATAATAATGCTAAAAAACCCAACCCCACCACAACCCTCAAATTTGAGGAGTGGGGGTCTGCCCCAGAAATCAGTATTATTTTAGGCGATAATTATGCAGTGTGAGAATGAGAATATAATTTGGATTCAGTGGATTCTCGCAAAAATTGTCGAAATTATAGGCCTGTTTAGATTCGCTCAATGTCTACACAGATATACTGGACGATACACTGATAACCGCTGCCTGTTTACATTACGTAATGACGTACTTGTAAAATCTAAAAAAACACTGACAAAGCGAGTACACTGACCAGCCACTTGTCTCTGGCGTACGTGACAGTTTTCAGCATGGACTCGTAGAAGAGACAGTAGCCCATCCACTCGCTGATGATGATGTCCACCTTCTCGATACCGTCCGGTAGAACAACCTCCTCAACCTTGCCGTGCACCAGAGTGATTGCTGAAACAAATAGCATATCATACCATCAACAAACTTCACTACTATCAACTGTGTGCGATTGCTGTAACAAATAGCATATCATACCATCAACAAACTTCACTACTATCAACTGTGTGCGATTGCTGTAACAAATAGTATATCATACATCAACAAACTTCACTACTACGAACTGTGTGCAATTGCTGAAACAAATAGCATATCATACCATCAACAAACTTCACTACTATCAACTGTGTGTGATTGCTGAAACAAATAGCATATACCATCAACAAACTTCACTACTATCAACTGTGTGATTGCTGAAACAAATAGCATATCAATACCATCAACAAACTTCACTACTATCAACTGTGTGTGATTGCTGAAACAAATAGCATATCAATACCATCAACAAACTTCACTACTATGAACTTTGTGCGATTGCTGAAACATGCAAAATAGTGTACCTGAAGCAAACAATAACACATCATCCAATAGTGCTGAAATACTGTAAATCATAGAATGTTCGCGAGCATAAAATATTAGCGAATTTAGCAAGGCCATACAAAACGCTAAAATTTCATGATGCTAAATCATTAATTGCGTCTGAATGAAATTAAGCTTACCACCCTCAGAGTGACCCTGTACAAACAATAGACTGCCCCAAAACGATTCATTCCTGAATGTCGTACGATGGTTTTGTCAGCGATTAACTGAATAAACATCTGACTTTTAATTAATAAAAAGTATACCAGATAACAATCATTAGTTTGCTTGCATGGTACTGTAATGCATTTACTAAAATTCAGTTAGAGGTAATCGGCATTATTTAGATGTTTGAGGCTATATTTGTAACCGGAAGTGGTGCGCACTGTGTAACATCAAAATAGATTGTTGTGTTGTTTTTGATCAGACAATCTTTAAAAATCAACTTAGTTTTTTTTAAAGTTTAATGTCGCCAATATGTCACTAATATGGATTTCGCTAAAATTTAAGGTCACTAATATTTTATGATTTACAGTAAATAATATATATGGAGGCAATGATTTTCCCACTTTCAATTTAGTTATCTTATAAATTCATTTTTCCCCGTTTTGGTAATATATCATACATGTAGTATGAAATAAAAAACAGATGACACAAAACATGACATAAAGGAAGGACATACAATTAATGTCAACATTAAGACACCTTTCCAAGGCCCAAGTTCTGGCATTAACCAGCCCTGGGTCCGTGACAGGAATGTTAAAATATATCGCTATCATTTATTGGTTGTTCGGTCAACAATTAACCAATTAAAATGCATTATACTTTGTAATCCTTCTTTCTTACTATTGCTCGACAAGAGAAATTCGCACCCCTCAAAATAATAAGAATTTGTTATAGACAGAGAGGAATTGCACTCATGAACATGATTAAGTTGACAAAAATTAGTTTTTTGTTCTTGTACGCGTTCACTGTAACATTATACACTTCATAGAATTATTGAATAATGCACCAGTTATTTTTTTTTATATGTGATCACAACAACAACAGTGTAACAAATTTCACAATCATTAACTACATGGTACGAAATAAAAATAAAATAAATATATTTTCGTTCAGGTCAACATCAATAGAAATACGGAACAACAAAGTTCTGGAGTTTTCCCCGATGTGAAACCGACGAGATCCTAATAAGTGATTGGCTCAATGTAAAGTTAACCAACCAATTGTATTTCAATTTATAAAAAAGTATTCTAGCAAGTTCATTGTGAATAGAATGTGGCTTGGATCATGCAATAAACAATTAATATGGCACCAGAGTTGAAAAAACCCAAGCGTGATTTGTTCAATTTATGGGCGCATTATTTAACGCCCGTCATGTTGAGTTGACGGGGGATCACGGGCATGATAGTGCTCGAGTCCGTTAAAAACGAAGGTCTGCTTTCTGAAGTCATTTAAGATGGAGACCCATTTTCGTTCTCAGAGAAACGGGTCAAAATATGGACCTCTATCCCCTTCCCTCATCAGATTTACACGATTCATAAGATCAATCCAGGAGAAAAAATCTGCAGAATTCCCCGTGATGCTCATCCGAGTTTATTAAAACAAGCAAGGGTACCTTTAAAACAAAATGGAATACATGGTAAGGGCATGTTTCTTGCTGTCGACAGATTTCCACGGCACAACGGCAAGTAAGGAGGGCAACAACAGCATTTGCCACTGGTGAAATTCGAACCCTGCACTTACCATTATCCAGTTTGTTTGCCTTGATAATCTTTTCTGCATACTCAACAATGTTGGAGCATTCAATCTGAAAATAATCACAAAAGAGATTGCTTTAAATCAGTATATGGCAATCATAAATATAACAAACTATCAATAAAGCTTATAGGAAGAAATGTTCTGTTTTATGACAAACTCGATATATTTTGTGACCGATTCGTTGAATAAAAAGGAGGAGAGGAACCCACTAGGGCTAGCCCATGAGCTATTTCTACCCCAAAAACAAATAAGCAAGGAATATTTTAATAAGTACTGCACGTCCATACCACATTTAGCCAATTCAGGGCCCAATATTTGACGCAAACGGTTCCGTTAAAATCATGCAAACTGAATTTCGGTTCTTCAGTGAAAATTGACGTTCTAAATTAAAACTTGCAAATTAATAATATTTAGTCGTATGAAGATACTGTTCCTTTTAAGTATTTAAGAAACTTTTATAAAATGTTAGCCGTTAAACTTTACGTACATACTAAAAGTTCAAGGCCAGCCTTCCGATTAAGAGTGTCCAAGCAGCTAGCTCACTTATTAAAGTTTTGTTAAAAACAATGATGAAAGGCAATTTTAAAAATTCAAGATGAAAACCCCCACATTTTAAATGGTTTATATTAAAAGAATCCTTCATATGTGTTCATGTGGGACAGGGCTATTCCACCCGAGGGTACATACTTTGTTTTCAGGGGCGATGCTTGCAGAGTCCCTGACATCAAATTATGTACCCGAGGGTGGAATAGCCCTGTCCCACATGGATACATAATGGAGGA
>JAUUEI010591102.1:0-10555 GCA_032274625.1 Depressigyra globulus
AGATCCCTTTCTGCTTATCGGAAAGAGTAGCCTATGTGGCGGCAGCGGGTTTCCTCTAAAAGACATATGTCAGAATTGTCATATGTTTGATTTCCAATAGCTGATGATTAAAAGAATCAATGTGCTCTAGAGGCGTCATTAAATAAAAAATTAATTAAAAAAAAGATCATTGGGTGTACAAGTTATAGGGGCATGATTTTATTGCATATCAACTTTATTGTTGTGCTTATATCCAATTAAGGTTCAAGCATGCTGTCCTGGACACGCACACCTCAGCTATCTGGTCTTACTTATTAGTAAAGGTTAGTAAGAGTATTAATAAGGGAGAAGAGGGTGTAGTGGCCTTACACCTAACCATTGGGTCCTTAAAAACTTTTATCTGGGTTTGAGCTGACACTGAGGTGTGAACCTAGTACCTATCAGCCTGTAGGTTTGGTGAATATCTCTGAATATATTGGCTCCTAGAGTGTAGATTGGAGAGAGAAGGGTGGTGTGGGGGGGGGGGGGGGAGTCAGAGAGTTCAAATGAACCCCAAATCCTCTCCCTAAAACTAAAACATTATTATACATAAACAGGACAGTACATATCACAGCCTTTTGTATACCAGTCATGGGGCTCTGGTTGGAATGTGAAAAAGCCCAATTGATGGGTCCACCGAGGAGGTTCTATCCTGCGACCCAAGCACGTCATGTTTCCTGAATGCCAGTTGTTTGTTACGTTAGTGAGAACAGAAATATAATAAGAGTCATTCACTAAAGCATTTACATTGTCACAGAATAAAGCGCACATAATTATATTCCAGTTGTATACAACCTTTAACCTTTTCAAAGTAGTCACTTGTCTACATAATGAGATAAGTGTAATGAAACCTTTAGCAAATTGTAGTTGCTTGGCCTTTTCAAAACAGTTGGTTCAGTTTTTTAGAGCTGAAACATTCAAAAATGTATATTTGTTCATTGTCATTGATAGTTCATGACAGTTTCCCACCATATCATTACCATGTTATTATATTCTGTTATATCCAGGGGCGGGATCTAGCTCAATCGGTTGAGCTCTCGCCTGAGGTGACACAGTCGCAGGATCAAACCTCCTCGGTGAACCCATCGATTGAGCTTTTTCCGTTCCAACCAGTGCCCCACAACTGATATATCAAAGGTCGTGTTATGTATTGTCCTGTCTATGGGAAAATGCATATAAAAGATCCCTTGCTGCTCATCGGAAAGAGTAGCCTATGTGGCAGCAGCAGGTTTCCTCTAAAGACGTATATCAGAATTACAATATGTTTGATGTCCAATAGCTGATGATTAAAAATAAATGTGCTCTAGAGGCAATGTTAAATAAAACAAACGTTACTTTACTGTTATATCCAAAGCTATGTGCAGGCTGCAAAATGACCGGGTTCGCATCGCAATAACTCATCCATTTCTGTTTAGGTGTGATATTTAAAATGTACTGGAGCAGAAATATGAATGATGTTTGAACTCATCGATTTATGTTTAGTTGGGATATTTAAAATACTGGAGCAGAAGGAATATTAATTATGTAAAAACTCATCCATTTATGTTTAGATGAGATATTTAAATAGTACTGGAGCAGAAGGAATACTAATTATATAAAAATCCATCCATTTATGTTTAGTTGAGATATTTAAGTAGTACTGGAGCAAAAGGAATATTAATGATGTTTAAACTTATCAATTTATGTTTAGGTCAGATACGTGTACAGTCGAACCTGGTCTAACGACCACCTGTACATACCGGTCACCTGCCTATAACAGCCACTTTTGTTAGGTCCCCGCAATGCATTTCCTGCTTTATTTTACCTGTATATAACGGTCACCTGTCTATAACGGCCATTTTTATCAGGTCCCATGGGTGACCGTTATATACAGGTTTGACTGTATTTAGAAAAACAGTTGAGTAGAAAGAATATTGGTAATATATAAAACAATGATTATTTTGCTGTTTGTGTAGGTGAGCCTGATGACAGAAGTACTCACGTGTATGAAGCTGATTAAGATGAACGCCTGGGAGAAGTCATTCAAACAAAGAATTTGTGGTCAGTCCTCAAGTTCGTTTAGTGTAGTGATTGATTGAGAACTATTCTAAGAGTATATAGCTGATAATGTCTATTTCTTTTTTTAGGTTAATTATAGTAGCAGACCTTAGTTTTTATGGCACGCAAGTGTAATCGCGCACATACAGTGCACGTGATTTCATTTTGGCGAGTGAAAAATAACGCGCGTTACTTAACAAATAGCACACCTAAAAAAGTACATTGATTTCTGCCATTTACAATTTGATCAATTTCTATATCTCATGTAGTTGATAGAAAATATGGTATAATAATAATTACAAAAAAATAGAATATAAATTTTAGAAGCTTATGGTAGATTTTGTTTACACTCACCTAAGCATTTTGATGAGTGCAATTGTCAACTCACCTTGGGTTTTCAAAAACTAAGGTCTGTAGTAGTTCTCAACCAATAGAATGGTTCTTTTAAGTTCTCTCAAGTTTTATAATACAATGTGTTCTTTTAAATTCTCTCAAATTTTATAATACAATGTGTTCTTTGTAGTCCTCTCAAGTTTTATAATACAATGTGTTCTTTTAAATTCTCTCAAGTTTTATAATAGAATGTGTTCTTTGTTGTCCTCACAAGTTTTATAATACAATGTGTTCTTTTTAGTCCTCTCAAGTTTTATAATACAATATGTTCTTTGTAGTCCTCTCAAGTTTTATAATACAATGTGTTCTTTTAAATTCTCTCAAGTTTTATAATACAATGTGTTCTTTTTTTAGTCCTCTCAAGTTTTATAATACAATGTGTTCTTTGTAGTCCTCTCAAGTTTTATAATACAATGTGTTCTTTGTAGTCCTCTCAAGTGATATAATAGAATGTGTTCTTTTAAGTCCTCTCAAGTGATGTAAAAGTAAAGTTTGTTTTCTTTAACGATGCCTCTAGAGCACATTGACTTTTATTTAATCATCGGTTATTGGACATCAGACATATGATAATTCTGACATGTATTTTAGAGGAAACCTGCTGCCACCACAGGCTACTCTTTCCGATAAGCAACAAGGGATTTTTTATATGCATTTTCCCATAGACAGGGCAATACCTCAAGTGATGTAATGCAATGTGTTCTTTGTAGTCCTTTCAAGTAATATTATAATATCAATGTGCTCTAGAGGCATCGTTAAATAAAACAAACTTTACTTTCCTCATGTGATATAATAGAACATGTTCTTTTAAGTCCACTACTTGATATAATAAAATGTGTTCTTTTAAGTCCTCTCAAATGATATAATAGAATGTGTTCTTTTTTAGTCCTCTACTTGATATAATAGAACGTGTTCTTTTAAGTCCTCTACTTGATATAATAAAATGTGTTATTTTAAGTCCTCTCAAGTTTTATAATACAATGTGTTCCTTGTAGTCCTCTCAAGTGATATAATAGAATGTGTTCTTTTAAGTCCTCTCAGGTAATGTAATAAAATCAATGTACTCTAGAGGCATTGTTAAATAAAACAAACTTTACTTTACTCATGTGACATAATAGAACATTTTAAGTCCTCTACTTGATATAATAGAATGTGTTCTTTTAAGTCCTCTTAAATGATATACTAGAATGTGTTCTTTTTAGTCCTCTACTTGATATAATAGAATGTGTTCTTTTTAGTCCTCTACTTGATATAATAGAACATGTTCTTTTAAGATCTCTACTTGATATAATAAAATGTGTTATTTTAAGTCCTCTCAAGTTTTATAATACAATGTGTTCCTTGTAGTCCTCTCAAGTGATATAATAGAATGTGTTCTTTTAAGTCCTCTCAGGTAATGTAATAAAATCAATGTACTCTAGAGGCATTGTTAAATAAAACAAACTTTACTTTACTCATGTGACATAATAGAACATTTTAAGTCCTCTACTTGATATAATAGAATGTGTTCTTTTAAGTCCTCTTAAATGATATACTAGAATGTGTTCTTTTTAGTCCTCTACTTGATATAATAGAATGTGTTCTTTTTAGTCCTCTACTTGATATAATAGAACATGTTCTTTTAAGATCTCTACTTGATATAATAAAATGTGTTCTTTTAAGTCCTCTTAAATGATATAATAGAATGTGTTCTTTTTTAGTCCTCTACTTGATATAATAGAATGTGTTCTTTTAAGTCCTCTCAAATGATATACTAGAATGTATTCTTTTTTAGTCCTCTACTTGATATAATAGAATGTTGTTATCATCTGTTTAGAGCGGGCAGCATAGCCCAGTAGTACAGTGCCAGCCTGATGCGTTAGATGTATGGTCAGTCTAGGATCGATCCCCGACAACCTACCATTGTTTTTTTCTTGACGCAACCATACATCCGGCGCCAATATAATCATTAATTAAAATGTGTTGAGTGCGTCGTTAAACAAACTTTTAAAAACACAAAAATAAACAACATTCCTTTCTTCTATTGACAGACAAGAGAATGAGTGAGAAGACAGCTCTAGAGCATGCATACTTCCTACAGAGTATCATCACATCTCTCGTTCCCATGGTTCCCCTCATCGCCTCCGGCTTCATGTTCCTTTCCCTCATTCTATCAGGAAACGACCTCAAGGTGTCAGAGGTAGGTCAACATTCAGGAAGTTAATAACACGGGGCAGAGGTGAGCTAATGAATGCTGGAAATTACTATCACACTGTTAGTTTTATGTTAAAATGCAAAAATAATATCTTACTACTGTAAACCATGAAAAATTCACATGCGTATTAATTTCGCGAAATCGCGAAATATATATGAACGCGAAATTTACCAGCTCAGGTTACGTCTTTAGGTCAAATGGTCATTCGCAAAATTTAAACGTGAACATGCGCCAAGTTGCATATTCGCAACAACAAAAAAACATCGCAATATTAATTCGGTTTACAATATGTTATAACATACAGGATATATTTTCATTTCAACTTTATTTTTTAATAAATAATTTGGGCAGTGATGTATAATGTCGGGAAATTGGTACAGTCTTGAGGCTAGTAAAGATAGGTTTCCACACAGACGCACATACACTCTTCCAAAACAATGGCAATAAAAGTTGTTGAACATTTGAATATGTGAACATCCCATACAGGGTCTGAGATTTAATATTTTGGACAGTATCCCAGTTGGATAGTAGCATTTTAAAATCTAGTATCCCACCTGACAATTTAATATCCTGCTTTTAATTACCTGACTACAAACTGGGTACTAGATATTGTTAATGTATTAAGCTGGTATGAGCTCTGAATCTTTCAAAGAAAAGTGAAAAACCTATTTAAAACCCCTAAACCAAACCAATCTGAAAGAAGAAAAAACTGAACAAAATATTACATGGTGTCCCAACGGCATACCGTGTTCTTAAAGTCTGGTATCCAAAATTAAAATCTAGTATTAATTTCTGTGTAAGTTGCACAGATAATTAGATGACTATATAGCCTCTGGCCACCTGGAAATGAAAAGCCTGTTCAATCCTGTTCAATCCTGTTCAATCCTGCGACCCAAGCACCTAAGACGAGTGCTCAACTAACTGAGCTGCATCCCTCCCCAGGTTTATGGTAATTTCAAGAAGACATTTCAGGTATCGCTAAAGACCAAAAAAGCGTCCTATTTAACGTACAACTTGTTTATGATGAATCTCTGCAAGCTTGAACTTTGACAACACAAACATTCTGAACCAGGAAGTACTTGCTGCCAATGGAGGAAAATAAAATGTGTAAAAAGTTATTTTTTATACAAAAAGCATCATACGATCGTTAGCATCGATTAAAAATCATATACTGTATTAATACCTACCTACATCTAAATAATCATCACTTGTCAACAGAGAAAAATCCTGTCACTGTCACGTTTGCTTTCATTATTGGGTCAGATCACGTGACAGGTCATTTTCGCATCGTCGGAAGTATACAAGTCTCTACACTTTAAAATAGGACGCTTTTAGATACACACCTTGGAATGTAAACACTTGACTGTGGCATGCATTTTATCTATCCACAGAATACATTAGTAATGTTATAGACATTTTATTAATTGATGTTTGTAGTTAATTGAATAAATTAACATATCAAATAATCAAATTGATCTTGGGATTACTATGTGTGTGCGTTCTGGCCATGTTTCTATTAATAGGACGTTTCACGGCCCTTCGATGATAATTTAGTTTTCTGTGTTTTCCACAACATTCTTTCCATCTTAAAAGAACTTGATTTGGTAAGTTCAGTAGATTATAATAGGTTTTTTTTGTTGGTTTTTGGTTTTTTTAACAAGACCTCCAACTATAATTTTAACACTTTGACTAATTTAGATATGTTTATGAATTATAATAGTTATATTTCACATGATTTCCTTTTCAGGCATTCACGATAATAGCACTGTTATATTCCATCAGCCTCTCTCTGGGTTTGACAACTCATGGGGTGAGAACTCTAGCGGAGGCCACTGTGGCAGCACGTAGGTACAAGGTAACACACCACCATTAATTTTGTTTTAATTATAAATTTTGTTAGACACTTATCACCATTCACATAGTTTCAATCTTTAGAGGTGCATGTTGTAACTGGTTCTATACTTGCAAACTTTCATAAACTATGACATTACTACAACAAACACCACTCCCTATGACCGTTACAAAATATTGTGTGCGGTATTAAATACAGCATGTCACAGATTGTTGATCTATTTATTAAATCAACAAAATATTACTTGAAAATATATACATTTCATTTGTCCACATACCATATAACCAGAAACTTGGGTTTTTATTTTTGTGGATTTTAAGAGCAAGTGGTCAGCCTCAAAAATATAAAACCTTGAACATATTTAGAAAGCCACCCATTAAATTCTATTAAAATTAGCCATTGTGACCTCTATAATGAATATATGATGCTGTCTGGTGTATTGGTACACCTAAGCATTAAAAAGAAGTTTTCATAAACAATATATATCTGATGTCTATTGTTATTTTTCAGTAAAACTAATAAATAAAAGGATTTTAAAATCATCTTTTAAAAAGCAACTCATATTAAAATGGCGACATGCAAAAAGCAGAGTGCACCGATTTACCAGGCACAGCTGAACTATTTCCCGAGATTTTATTTCCCGCACATGTGCAGACTATGGGAAATCCCAAAATAATAGTAGGCCTTATATTCAAGACAGCAAGTTATTATTTTGCAATGCGTGTGTACTGGTATTTGTGCTATGCTAGTATAGCTAACACATTTGTAGCTATCTCCTGTTGAATTTACATCTGTATGAACATCACAGCGGGTGCCATAGCCCAGTGGTATAGTGTCCGTCTGATGCGCGGTCGGTCTAGGATCGATCCCTGTCAGCTAGCCACTGGGTTTTTTTCTTGACGTAATCATGCGTCTGACGCCGATATAACCATATTTACATTTGTTACATTTGTTACATTAAATGTGTTGAGTGCGTCGTTAAAAAAAAAGAAAAAAAAAGTATGAACATCACCGAATGACATAATCATCAGAAAGTTAGGAGATAACTTTGCTAAGACAGTTTCAATGTGAGGACCTAAAAATTGAACACAAATATTTTACATTACAACAAAAATGATCTAAAATCAAATCTGGTGTTTATCAACTAGCGGAATTTTACTGACGGCTTCCTTGAGTTGGGGGTAATATGCAATTTCCTTCATCGAGGTGCTGTTAAAATGTCTTAGGTAATACAACAGCGAGGTTTGGTATCCCAAATGAATATAATTTTCATTTACAATCTATATATAGAGAAATAAGGTCCTCTAAATCCGTGATAATATGCCATTAAAATGTTCTGCTTTATTTAGGAAATTCTCATGATGGATGAGATCAGTGATGGTCAAGGGGAGATAACTGAGGATGGGTTGTCTGTGAAGATGTCCAATGCTACGTTTAGCTGGGAAGGAGAAAATGATGATGGTAAGTTGATCAGGAGTATATTCTGTAGATAGGGTGCAATAAAATTCATATTTCATCAACAAAGTAAAATGCATGACATCATGAAGTATGAGATGTATTACATCATGTGATATGAGGTATTATTACATACAGCTCTGTGCATTTTACTGTGGAGTATGCATATTGCATTGTGGTTTATAATATATATATATATTACTCTGTAACATGGAATATCATGATGCTACATTACAGATTATTAAGAATATTACATTGTAAAATATACAACAGTGTAATATATTTTGCACCTTGGAATTTAATGTGTATTACATTAGAAAATAATTTGTCTTTCATTATCGCATGTAATGCTTATTATATAGTGAAGTATAATTCTTATTACATAGTGCAGTATACTGGATATTTAGGAGATCACCTGTTTCTATTTTTGTCATATCGAGGGGATATCGTGTAATTGACGGTTGATAGGTGGATGATCACCGAGCTGCGTACCTTTTTAAGATTTGAAGAAAAAAATATATTCTTGGGTTTGTTTTTATAGATATTTTTGTCGATCATACTACAAACTAATTTGTTGCATACATTTAGAATGGGGTGGGTGGCGTTGGGGGATTCGATTTCTGCTGTTTAAAAACGCCAATGTGTCTAGCATCATACGTGACCACTGGTGTTGAAAGTAAATTCAAATTTAAAATTTTGAATTAAAAGTAGATATTTTATACAGACAATCTTTACTCAGCTTTAGATACCTTGTTTTGTTGTTGTTTGCTGATGTTTCGTTGCCTGTACGGAGCGTCTAACAATGTAATCAAATTGTTTCGTTTAAAATTGACAAAACTAATATTCTCTCCTTAAATTTATTATTACAAATATATTTTGAACGTTCATATTAGCAGGAATAATTTATTATATTTATTTGTTTTAAGACAACTTCTTTGTTTTTACCTGAACCAAACGATAATTTTATTGCTCAATTAATTTTAACAGCAGCTTATTGCATACAAATACATGTAAAAACAAAAGCACGGTACATTCATTTTTGGAAGAGGTATATTGTAGTTCCCAACAGGTATTTTACAATACAGCTTGAAGCATATTGCTTATTTCACAATGACGTATAATGCATATTACAAAATATGTAAACTATATTTCATCTTAATAGGCATTATATTGTGAATTACAAGGTATATTACATTATAAAATATCATGTGCATTACATACTGGAGTATAATTCTTAATACACAGTGAAGTATAGTGCATATTACAAAATATATAAATTGTGTTTTATTGTGCGGCATAATGGGTATTACATTGTGAATTTCATTGAGTATTATATCATGAAGTATGTGTATTATTTTTACCATGAAATATTCTGCATAATACATTATGAATTATAATGTATATTACGCAGATGATATTAGCATTGAAGCTATGATTGGTGGAATCTCCAAAGACGAAATCCTTCAGTCGTTTAGACAGCGGATAACAAGTGCCCCAACCGAGGAATCTCAGCCCGAAATTGAGGATAATGAAGAACTAGAAAACAGTACACCGTTGTTAGGGAGTTTGACAGTTGCAGAGAAAGCAACGCAACTTTCGGAAATTAATTTTAATATTGATACGGTACACAATTTGTTCTATGTGATCTTCTCTGTGTGTGTGTTCAAATCTGTCAATACTGGGCCCATATTTTCGAAGCTATCATAGTTAAAATTTGTTGTAACAATGACACAGGCTATGTTGTTTGTCACAGTGACATTACAACCTACGACTAATTTATGACTTCTTAGTCCTACGATTGATTCGAGAATATGTATAATTCTGATTGTTATCGATGGATTAGTAATACTGTAAACCTGATTAATTTTGCCATGTGTTTTGTTTTCCTCGTGAATACACAACTTAGCACATGTTCACGACATTTAAATTTCGCAAATGACCGTTTCATTTTAAGACACCAACTAACCTAGAAAATAATGAGTGTGTATAAATTTCTTGATTTGAGGTTTGCCGTAAACTATGTGAAATTAATACATGCACAATTTCCACCCGATTTACAGTAATATGTAGCAAACGTTTAGCATAATAAACATTGTAGTGGGTCAATATTTATCTTATTAAGTATTTTATTTCTGGTATTTTGCTGTTCGGTCCAAATTGGAAAGTTGACGACCAATTTCATTTTTAATTCAGGATGAAATTTGTAACAAAATGTTACAAAACATGGCATTATACTTGCTTTTCTATTGAGACAGTTGGCTAGGTATGTCAGTATTGAAAACACAAGAATTTATTAAAAGTGTAATTCTACTTTAAAATAATGCTGCTGTAAAATTCAGAGTTGCCAACTGCATGCTTTGAGCACAATTTGCCACCCTCAGTTGAAAAAAAAGAAGATACTTTACTAAATATGCCAATGTTTTAACACTTCAAAGAGAAGTTGGGGTGATTGATGTGGGGTTTGCTTCTGGAGACCACCAAGTTCAACCAATGAAAACCAGGGTTTTCGAACTTAAGAATTTGTTCCCTACAGGGGGCGGGATCTAGCTCAGTCGGTTGAGCGTTCGCTCGAGGTGCCGCGGTCGCAGGATCGAACCTCCTCGGTGAAC
>JAUUEI010591324.1:0-10550 GCA_032274625.1 Depressigyra globulus
AAATAGGAATTAGTTTATTTTCTGCATACTTGAGATATTCATTTGGAATTTCATCAATGCCCATAGCTTTGTTATTTTGTAAACATTTAATAGCCGCTGAGATTTCTTTATCTCCATTTGCATTTGTCTCTTTTTGTCATTTATTGAATTATTTAGTTTCCAAAATTCTTTAGGTTTGCTTGTATGCATTTTCCTTATTGTTTCTTTGGATGAACTATCATGTTTTCGTTTGTAAAATATAACAGTTTTTCTATATATCTTTCCGAAATGTAACATTGAGAATCGATCATTAATACATTTTGTATGGTTGTATTTAAGTTGTGCCTTGTGAAAATTATATCTTGATATTCTACATTCTTTACCAAACCAAACTTTCCGACGAAAGGGTTTCTTTTGTTTGTTAATATGATGCGTATAACTATCGACTGTTTCTTCGGCACTTTCTCACATTATATTTGCTAAATCATTAACTAATCTATTTATTGTTTCCCCTTTGGTTGAATTAGCAGTTAAAGCTATTTTACGCCAGGTAAACCGCTATGGTCATTTTGGCAAATGTAGACAGAAATAACAGACGGCAAGTCGCATGATCGAATTGACAGTTGCGATCAATTAGTGACAGGACCGTACCAAGTATGGGTGGGTGTTAACTAAATGTTAGACAACTAAATGTCACAAAAAGTCCCAGGAACAATAATAACATCATTTTCACTTCAGAATAACAATTTTAATGCAAATCATTTGTATGAATGTTTAAATACAGTGGGAAACGCGGAATTAAGACAACAACGAAAACACCACATACGAAACTAAGTGACATCAGAACGTCAACCAGTCGTCCAGATTTCATCATCGTGGTAAATCCGTTGTCCATGACAGTGTACATAAATCGTCCGATTTATCACGAAATTTGAGCAATGGACAATATGGTTATATGCCTGTTGTATTAGAATTGTGCTTTTGTATCTTTGAAAAATGTACTTCTGTCGTCCATTGTACAATTATGTGTGTATTGTGGAGAAGGCCTAGTAAGTTGAAAAATTAGTGCCTAATCCATTTGTTTTTCTGAAAACAATAAAATATGTTTCATTGATTCATTCAATCATTCATTCATCCATTCATTCATTCATTCATTCATTCATTCATTCATCGCTGTGTTCAATCGGATCTTCGGGTGGATATTGGGGTGGGGGGGGGGGGGGGGGGGGGGGGGGGGGGGGGGGGGTTGTTGGGGGGTTTTTTGGGGTGGCCCCCCCCCCCCCCCCCCCCTCCCTAAACTAATTCAAACTGCCTTCTTTCTTTTTCACTTAATTTGGGTGCCTTTACATGGATTAGTTCTGAATGTGGACGTTAAACAAATGACCTGACCTGTCATGGATTGGTCCAAGAGACATTTACCCCTTCATTACCATAACACATTTCTTGGATCCGCCCTGGTATTTGTATAAAATGCTGTTACCCTCATATTCCAGTGGGAGGCTGTAATTGCAAGTTATTCAGAGACTGTACTGAACGAGTATCACAACAGTATGGCTATGCATCCATCATAGGAAGATGATGTATATTAAATTAATAATAGATAGCCTTTGTATAGACCATTCATTCAAATTGGGCGGACAGCATGGTCCAGTGGTACAGTGCCCGCATGTTGCGCGGTCTGTCTAGGATCGATCCTTGTCATCTAGCCACTGGGGTTTTCTCGACGTAATCATAGTCCACTTGCCAAACCTGGTTTTTAACTGAAGTGTGTTTTGGATGACTGACAGCTGTTTATTGTTGTTTCTGGTAGAGGGACATATACTGACCCCAAAATCAGTGAATGTCACACTGGCACCCTTGGGCATTTTTTGTTTTTGTTAAATGGTTTGACTTATATCTCGGCTTATGAAGCGTGTATAGCCTTGTGTCTATAATAGGCTTTCAGGGTCATACAATTCAATGACAGCGATATGGATGACATAGTTGAAGCACTCATCTTGAAATTCAAAATAAAAAATCTAAAAATTGTTTGGCCTATATGTCAGCTTACAAGTCATGTACATCCTTGGTGTTGGTGTTTATACTTAGGTTTTGAGGGTCAAATAATCCAACAAGAGCAGTATTGATGATATTAGGTCACTTGGTTGAAACAGTCATCTTGAAATTCAAAATGGCCACCATTCAAAAAGGTTTGTGGGCGAAATCTAGACTTGTAATGCACGTAGCACTTTGAGTTTGCAGGGCCACAGACTCAAATAAGAGTAATATTGATTACAGTGGTTCATTTGGTGGCAACGGCCATCTTTAATTTCGAAATGGACTTAATCTGAAAATGTTTGTGTGTGTGCCGGTTTTGGAAATCAAAATACAAGTGTACATGTTTCAGATTGTGTATCTGTTTATAGGTATGCTGTATTTGGAGAAGTATTTGTATTATAATGTGGCTATACTGAATATTTCATATATTACTGAAATTTTATTTATGGTGGTGGTAATAATGTTGTTCGATGTTTCAGTTCAGAATGGTAATCAGTCATGATGGAAGATCGTGGTTGTATATTTTATGGCAAGGATGAAGGGACACTACACACTGCCGGTCCTGACAGAATTAACACAATTTCAAACAGTATCAAACGTAGAGTTGGTGTTTGCATGTAGATTTAGAACAAAGATTAGCCAATCGTAGTATTCCAAGTCTCTTATTAAAATGATATGCACCACTCCAAGAGAAGAACCTGCTCCAAAACGATTTTATAAATCAAACCATACCGGAATTTGAATTTCAAAAACATTTTTTGTTCTGTGGTAGCGAATGTTTTGCTAAGGATTCAAGGCTCCCGTGATAATGTCATCTGCCAATTATATCGTTGAATGGTTAAAGGTGGAATCGCATCAATCATTTCCTATTTTTGATGCGCCTGATTCTGTGTTCACCTTCCATCTCTCCACTCCAATACTTTGTACCTGGGAGTACATATAGCATGTGTTGACTACAGACCATTAAGTGACGATGTTGTGACATTGAAGTTATCTGTTACAGTTTGAACAAGTCCAAACACTGCCATAAAATAGACCCCTCAATTCTGTTTGTGTAGTTGCAGCATGAGCTGCTGATCCTTTGAACCGTAGTACTTCTTCATGAGTACATGTGGTGCCAAACATGGATTTGATTAATCATTGATTGTCCTCTCATGAGCACATCGCCTGCTGTCTGCAACGGGGAGGGGCAAACATGTGATGATGTTGCCAATGTGAATGGCTGGCATTGTCAATACTAACTTTTAGCGTTAGTGGCACTTTCTAATGTTATACTGGTTTTCTTTGACGTTTTTTCTTTCTGGAATAAGCTGTTTTGTCTCGCTCACAATTTGCTTTGCCAAGGTATCAACAGCTTTAACGTGTTTCACAGTCATCTCCAGAAATTAGCAGCAACGATTGGAATGCGTTATTGCGAAATACAATGCTATTAGCAATGCCTTTATCAGATAGTACCATCATATCTGAACCAAAATTACATGATGACTTTTCCATCAACTTTAATGATTCAAATGACATCCTTCATTTCACATATACAGACGATGATTTTCTAAATATGTGACAAATCTGGTCTCCTCAGCTACACATTGAAATGCAAGGTCAATATCTATAGTTGACTGGATTGTATGCATATTTGCGTCATCAACAGACCTCGGAGACATAATATCCATTTGATATGGTCATACTTTGTGATATTGCGCGTCACAAATTAAGATTTTAACAATATTTCCGAAATCTCCTACCTATACATTTGTACACTGAACCACTCGTGTCCATCGTCCTGGATGCTTTGGGTCCTATGCAGGTTCTTCTGTTTGAGTAGTGTATATTTTTTTAAGATAACAATCAATGTGAGACTTGGTTGTATATAATGAACCACAATTATTCTATTGACATACTACGATTGGTTAGTTTTTGTTCTAAATCTACATTTAAACCACCACCTCTACGTTTGCTATTATTTATAATTGTGTTAATTCTGACAGGACCAGCAGTGTGAAGTAGTATAACTTCATCGTTGCCACAAAATATACACTAACGATCTTCTATTGTGACTGATTATCATTTTGAACTGAAACATTGGAAAACATTATTACCATCACATAATTAAAAATTCCCAGTTATATGTGACATATTAATTATAGCCACATAATAATACAAGTACGATTCTAAATACAGCATTTCTGTAAACAGATACACAATCTGGAATAGAGATACACATATTTTGATTTTGAAAACTGGCAAATGGACAAAAAGACGAACATACACGAAAAAACTAATTTTCAGATGAAGGCCATTTTGAAATTCAAGATAGCTGTAACAATCAAACGATGTAATCAGTATTGCTCTTATGTGAGTCTATGACCCAGAACATATAACTATTTACACCAAAATCAAGCTGCTATATGGCCAAAATACCATATTTGACTGGTGGCCATTTTGAATTTCAAGATGACTGTTTCAACCAAGTGATTTAATACCATCCATATTGCTCTTATTGGTTTCTATAACCCGGAATACCTAAGATCAGACACTACAATTAAAGCTGTACATCCCTTATCTGCCGAGATAACAGATAAACCATTTTATACGGCGGTCATTTTGAATGTCAAGATGACTGCTTCTACCAAGTTGTCCGGTGTCATCCATATTGCCCTTATTGGTCTCAACGACCCTGAAAACCTAAGTACAAACATTAAAATCAAGGTTGTATATGCCTTGTACGCCGAGATATAAGCCATTTTGAATTTGATCTGTAAATTTGTTTGCCCAAGTGTGCCCGAATTGCATGCACTGGCTTCGGGGTTAGTATATGCCCCTCTATCAGAAAAGAACCCCAATAAACAGCTGTCAGTCATTCAAAACACAATTTTGTCCCCGGCCGGTGTACTAAGTGCGTCGTTAAACAAACTAAAATAAAATCATTCAAACATGGGGGCATGATCTAGCTTAGTCGGTTGAGCGCTCGCCTAAGGTGCCACAGTCGCAGGATCCAACCACCTCGGTGGACCCATCAATTGGACTTTTTCTGTTCCAACCAGTGCCCCACGACTTTTATACAAAAGACCGTGGTAAGTACTATCCAGTATATGGGAATGTGCATATAAAAGATCCCTTGCTGTTTATCAGAAAGAATAGCCTATGTAGCGGCAGCAGTCTTTCTTTAAAGACATATGTCAGAATTACCATATGTGTGACGTCCAATAGCCGATAATAAAATAAAAATATATGTGCTCTAAAGAAACTTTACTTTTTTTGTGTAGACGTATTTATTAAAACCTAAACGCAGTTTATATATGCAGCACATAAGCATAGCTGCTTAACCTATTTTTGGATTCAAAACTAAGAAACGGCGAACTAGAATATTATTCCACATAGCCTGCCATCAAGACTCTAGTAATCAGATATCAGCAGAATTGACTGGAAATGAATCTATGCATAATACATTTATTTATGAAGAAACGCTGATTTGTATTTTGATTAGTGTTCTTTCCATTCGCCGTTAATTTCTGTTTATATTCATTGCCATACGAAAATCCAAACGACACAACTGTTACCGCAATCAAAAGCCCACAACAAAGGTAACCGATGATTATGGTGATTAATATAGGCGAGTTAATTTAAATGCTAACATCGCTCATGATCAGTATCATAATTATGTTGGCCATGCTGGTATTGTAATACCAAGTTTTGTACTGTTGATGCTATTTTTGCATTACATGCAATTATTAGTAAGATAGTGTCATTAAAAAGGCGTCTTTCCTGTGCATTTATAGATTTTAAAAAGGCTTTTGATACAATAAATCGGTCTACGTTATGGTTTAAGTTACATAAGACTGGTATACGGGGTAGGTATACGGGGTAGAGTCTTAAAGGTTATTCATTCTATGTACCAGGATATTAAATCTTGTGTCACCATCTAGTGGATTAGGTTTGATGCAAGGTGAAGTTTTGTCACCAATTTTGTGTTCTCTCTATATCAATGATTTTGAAGTCAGTTTCATTCAAAGTAAATGCATGCCATATGAGTCACTTAGTTTACTTTTTATTAATGTCGATTGATGACTTGAAGTTACAGTTAGACACTTTGTTAGTTTACTCTAGAAAATGGGATCTACCTGTAAATAATGCAAAGACAAAAATTCATGTTTTTAGAAATGCGGGTAAAATTCGAGAGAAAGAAAAATGGTTCTATGATGAAATTGTAATTGTTGATAATTTTACATATTTGAACATTGTTTTATACTATAATAACAAATTTAATATTACTAAAAAACATTATTGTCTGAGGAAGGCTATTTTTGCATTGAACCGTAATGTTAAAGATCTTTATCTCAATCCAGCAACTATGTTATCACTGTTTGATTGTTATATTGGTAGTATTTTGTGTTATGCATCTGAAGTGTGGGGTTCTCATAAGGGAGGTAATATTGAGCATATTCATTTAGATTTTTGTTAAAATATTGTTGGGTGTTAAAAACTCTACATGCAGTGTAATGGTTTATGCAGAACTTGGACGTTACCCGTTAAGAGGAGGCGGGATCTAGCTCAGTCGGTTGAAAGCTCGCCCGAGGTGCTGGTTGTCGCAGGATCGAACTTCCTCGGTGAACCCATCAATTGGGGGTTTTTCTATCCCAATCAGTGCCCCACGACTGGTATACCAAAGGCCTTGGTATGTACTGTCCTGTCTATGGGAAAATGCATATAAAAGATCCTCTGCTGCTTATCGGAAAGAGTAGCCTATATGGCGGCAGCGGGTTTCCTCTAAAATAGATATGTTCGAATTATCATGTTTGACGTCCAATAGCTGATGATTAAATAAAAATCAATGTGCTCTAGAGGTGTCGTTAAATAAAACAAACTTTACCCGTTACTTCTAACTGTATAGTAAAACATTGCTATGAATATTTGTATGGCAGAGTAGAAAACTATAAAGCACAAAACTGGGTATATCACATTAAAAAGGAGTTACTTAATTTGGGTTTTGGTGATATATGGTTAAACCAAGTACCACATCCAGAATATCTACCTGTTATCAAGGAAAGAATTTTAGATCATGCTAAGCAATATATTAGGAGTCAAATTACAAACTCTCCAAAATGAATTATGTATAAATAGTTTACAGTTACAATTAATGTTCAGGTTTTTAAGGAAACCACTTCCAATACTCTACAGAAAATGTCAAAATTTAGAATGTCATCGCATATGTTGGCAATGTTCTGTTCTCTCAAATCATCTAATATGGAACAAATTTACCTGTATATCGTCATCAGTCATATGTTTAAGGACCGCAAATATACTGAGGAAACCCGCTGCCGCCACTCCGTGGGCTATTATCTTCGAAAAACAACAATGTATCTTTATATGCACAATCCAATACACAGGAGCGTACATACCATGGCCTTTGTTATACCAATCGTGGGGCAACCAATTTATGGCATCACCAAGGAGGTGTGATCTTGCGACCCAAGCACCTCAGTCGAGCGCTCAACCGACTGAGCTAGATTTCGCCCCTGCATGCATTAATGTAACATATGACTTAAGAGATCACGTGTGGATGCTCCCTTAAGTGGCCTCTTAACATCCTTCGCTGTTTTTGATTTTAATGAAAAACAATTGCACGATATCTGTACTGCAAACTTCCTCTAATACCAAGCTACCGCCAAATCCCTTTAAATCTAATAGTTTCCACCTAATTAATCTTGGCCACTGTAAGCACATTAAACATTTACTGAACAAGAAAATTTAATCTATTAGAGAACTTAATTTGCCTACTGGGGTAGTTGACCGTGTTATATCTTTCAATATACACTGGCATCCTCTTCTTGCTGCCAATTCTAAATAATTCAAAGGCGAAAACGTCCCATTACCCTTACATATTGTAAATTACCGAACGCAGACGCCTTTCATTATTCATGTGCTTCAGAAGAGCACGGCCAAGAATTTGATTCTCTCTTGCCGTTGGAGTCCCGACAATGACATCTATCGCCAGTAATGGAAATCATCCTCACCAATTATATATTTTTATTTTCAAATAAGAAAGAGAGAGGCGAGTCTTAACCGTGGCTTTTGAATGTACGTTAACGATAGCAGATGTTGGCAGTCCTCCAATAGATGAGACACCTGGTTGAGGGTCATGGAAAACATTTCGTCATTGCCAAAACAAAATACCTCTTCGACTCTTGTCTTGAGCAAAGGTATAGAAAACGCGAAGGTGTGAAAACTCGAAGGATGTCTCGAATAAAATATAAATTATAATTATATATAAATAAATCAATAAATATTAATATATTATTTCAGGTAAAATGCTCGTCAGTTGTAGGTTTAGGGTTACAAGTGATAATACGTCTATGATAATTTGTGAATAGATCTTGTAGATTAACAACCTACTGCCTCTAACGAAACAAAACAGCAAGGGATGATTTATATGCACATTCCCAAAGACAGGATAGTACATACAACAAATAGTGGGTGCACTGTTTGAAATAGAAAACAAAAAGCCCAACTATAGTTGGATCCATTGACGGGCTTCGATCCTAAGGCGCATGCAGACTAATCCCGTCCCTTAATTGGATGTGGTAAAATAAATGAATTGACGTGTGTAAAATGAAAACACTTTCCTTCCTTTACAAAATCCCAACCAGTGTCTAGGAGTCAGACAATCCTGACCACATTCCACGTTGAACTTTGCAAACATTCTTATTCGGAAAGAGGATGGGTTTTGAAGATGCAAGTGTCCTGTGAGGATTTGAATCGGAGTGGAAAATCGAAGGCATCGGTGTCGGTCTGGTTTGGTTCATGATTACATCAAAATTATACATTATGTATACTGCGTGATATTGGTGCAGAGGGAATTGCATCTTAGTGCAGGAAATAGGAAGAGCACGGAATTCCATCGAGACTATCTACCAGGTCATGTAGGAAGCACACAACGAAAACAAATAACACAGACGCCCACGGTGACATAACATATACATGCAACTGTTAATCAACATGTATTGACATCAACATAGCGTCAAATAAATAGAGATTATTACTCGAACGAGTGTGTCATACTGGTTTTACGAAACGAAACGAAAAATTTGTTTTATTTAACGACGACTCTAGAAAACATTGATTATTATTTTATCATTGGCTATTGGCCGTCAAACATCATAATTCTGACATGTCTTTTAGAGGAAACCCGCTGCCGCCCCATAGGCTATTGTTGGATTCACCGAGGAGATTTGATCCTGCGACCGCGGCACCTCGGGCGAGCTCTCAATTGACTGAGCTAGATGCCGAAACGAGTGACAGGACTCACAGTACTACACACTCAGAGAGTATAATAATTTCTTTATTATCCATATCATTTCTAATCTATAAGACGATGTCAAAACGTTTCCAACGAAAATCGCCAATTGAATGAACAACACTAAATTACAGCGAACAACCTTCACATCATGACGTCATTATACTTGTAGACAGCTGCACGTGAAATCGTTATTTCTTACACACCCGTGTAGGAGACAGCTCTTGTAGATTAATAGAATCTAGCACCGTTGTGAGGTATAGACAAGGAAATTCCAACCCAAGGGAGAAAATGTGACTGTGAAGGCCGAGGTTTACCGAGGCCTTTACAAAACCATTTTATCCCGCGGGTTGGAATTTCCTTGTCTATACCTCACAAATGGTGATTGATTCTGTTTCTTGCCCAAATAAACGTAAAACATTTGTAAACAAACCTTTAGCCGAAAGTATTTTCATGAACTTCATCCTTCGCGCAAAACTATATAGTTCCCCTTCTGCAGACATGAACACGTAATAAAATCATCATATATATATAAAATAAAGACGATTAAACTAACGAACAAAATCTTACAAAATCTTTTTAAAAATATGATGTCATTTTAGTCGGGTTTAAATGATGTCACTTGGCATATTAATGAATCGGATTGCCCTCGGGTATGGACAGGTTTATCTATACCCGAGGGGCCAGACAGGGTTTTCTAGCACCGTGCAAAAGCTGGATAACCCTATCTAGTGGGCAAGAATCTTTTTTCATCTCTCATGGTCTCTTTTTGACGCTTGTGATTGATTATTTCTTGCCGGTGACCCCGTGTGACATATGCGACTTGAGAGTCGTTCATAAACACGTCACTTACTGGCATTTCAATGTACGATTGAAACGACCCTCGTTTTAATACAAAGGGCCTCCTACAGGTATGACAAAAATATTTTAATTATTACAACGCACATCAGCAAATATTGAATTTGGAAAATTCCTTCAACTTGAAGTAAACAAGCTGTAGTTATGTACATTTAGCTAAGGCTAGGGAAGTTGACTCGCTTATCAAAATGACAACATTTGGTGGTCCCAATTTTAATCATTGTCAACAAAATTGTGTTTTATCTTTTAAATTTCTTCTTTCTACGGGGTGTGTAAGAAATAGAATACCACACTCCTACCCGTTTTCACTCGTTAAATAAGTTTTGGAAACCACTCGTTGGAAGATAAATCGTCTCCAACGGGTACGAGTGTAGTATTCTCTATG
>JAUUEI010591435.1:0-10550 GCA_032274625.1 Depressigyra globulus
ATATCATCATATGTGTTTCAATTTCATTGAATTATTTTGAGTAAATCGCTTGGATTGTTTGCGGGATAGGCTCTGTTGAAAAGCAGAAGGCCCTTGATATTACTAGGCTAACAATTTGTTTTCTTATGACATAATATAATTTAATTCATTAACTAGGAACATTCATCTTAGAATATGATACTTTTACGGTTTTACATTAAATTATTTTGCTAATTTTGTTGATTAGGGCTTCAATTGGTCACGAATAAGTGGCTGGTCAGTAGGACTACCTTGGGTGTGTACAGAGGTAGGCTAAAGAAATGTTAATAGTTAAAATAGCACAATTTCTTTTTTCACCTCAAATTTGCAGTTTATAAAAAAAAATCTTGTATCGATGTTGTTTTTTTAAAAAACAGAAGACAAATGAAAACGCGGAATTAAAATACTAACGAAAACACCAATCAGAAAGCTTAGCAGTTGCAGAACGAGTGCTGAAAATCAGTCATGGTCAAATAAATCTTTCTTTCCTCTCTGTTAGTGTAATTAATCGTGGTATTCATCGTGAAAATTTACCTGTGTATAACAGGGTTACATGCTGGGTGTAATATAACTAGGAGAAATTAAGTATTTGTTAATTTACTTGTACTATATTATGTAAGGCCGGCGGTTGAGTTGAAAAAAACTGGTAGTGACAAGGTTTTTCTTAACACTGCTTCGTTCTGAAATATCATTTATTTTAACAAAATAGAAATTAAAAAAGCCTTTATTGGATTAGAATGGGTATAACTATGTTGCATTTTACAATTTACGGACGTTAATGCTATTGATATGTATTACAATTTATTTTTCATACACCAATTGTTTATAAATTGAACATAAAAACCATAGTGCTTTTTTCTAAATTATTTTAAATTCTCCTTTATTTTTCTTCTTATGTGAATTTAAACTGAAATTATTTATTGAAAAAACATTGTGAATGGAGTCTGGGACGGAGTATAGGTGGTTTCCAATTGAATGGGGTCAGACCAACAGGGTTAGCTACATTTTATATGTAACGTCAGAAAATGTAATTTGTAAATGCATCATGGAGTTAGCTTTAATGCTGTGTTGCAAAGCCGACTGTTGACTTCTATATTATCGAGTTGCACAAACGATGGCACCTGCATCATACTTCCATTAAGTAATAAATCTAAATTTTCATATAAAACAGAGTTGGCCCCGATGTTATCTTGACCCCCCTTTCAATTCAAAATCATGTAGTTGCTTAGTTGAAGAACCTCACCAGACTTGCTCCTGTGGTGTCAATAAACAAACAATTCTTAGTTTTACCCAATACATATTACAGACTGTGAGTATATTTTGATAACAATGTTCATGTAATAAGTAGTATTGCTAAAACAATACGTTTTCCTTTGCCCCTAAATTGAACAAATGACGCTTGCATTTGTGGGTAGGTTTTTTAACTGTCATTTTAATTGTTTACTGCATCCAATCCACAATGCCACAAACCTGTCCATTCTGTTCACAATTAACATCCTAGAATACGTTCATGAGTGCAATTCCTCTCGGTCTTATGCCTCTAATTCTGATTATTTTGAGGGGTGCGATTTTCCCTCGTTTATATTTTGAGGAGTGAGATTTTCATCCCCTCATAAATATTATGAGTGCGATTTTTAGCACTCCTGGAGTTACCAAAAACAAAGGTCTGCTTTGAATTTATACGACATCACTTGTTATTTGAACTTAGTTCAATGCTGCTTTTATCTTTGGAGGGGTTGGTGTGTAGAGTGGGGGTTGCTACAAATATTACTTACAAAACTGACATAAGTTTGTTTGGTGCAGATATTTATGATTGGTTTTAATGAATAATTAAAAATTACAAAGTTGTCTAATAAATACAGAACATACTATTTATTGCACTCGTTTAATGTGCAAAATAACATACTACTCTACTGCTAAGTTGTCTCGTGGTATATATTATTGTGTACAATAAACTTGTGCAATAAATAGGAGTGAAAAACACATATATTTACTTTCTTAATTTGATGTTGTTTCTGCTACATGATTATTACTCCATTTTTCAAAAAACAGTTGATTCTTTGAAAGCAGCAACAAAGAAGGTAATTTTTATATTTATATGCTAAAGCTTAGAATAGGGTGTGATTTAAAATTTCAAGTACACCAATGAAACCGATATGAAAATTTTACGAGTACAATGATGTACAAAGCAATGAAAGTAAATTCTCACCTCCCCATCAGCCATTGGTGTTGGTTCTACAGGAGGGTAAACCTTCATAAGGTCAAATGCAACCTCCGTCATAAACCACTTGAAAGGTTTGCAGTTCAGCTTCTTCCTGATCGCTATCTGTTTAGATATGTCTCCTGGGTCCACACTTCTGTAATGAGGACGTCGCTTGTAGATAAACTCTGCATACTCATCCATCCACACATCAGCAACCCTTCTGTAGTTCTAGAAGAAACCAATATATATAGTAGTGGTCAAAAATGCCAAGACTAAATAATCACATTACATGCGGATCCCACATATCTGTGTTATTGGGATACTGAAAGATTTGTTTTTAATTCTTTTCAGATAATCTTTATTTTCAGATTACAGGAATAATGTATATTCTACAGAAAAAGAAGAATAACAATGATAACCATTACTATTATTATAACAAATAACAGTAATAAAAGACGGACAAACAGACAAAATACAATTTTTATGTCAACGAGTGATGTGGGAAAACCATATTTTCATGAATTACAAACCAATGAGTGAAAATATGGTTTTCACACATCACGAGTTGATATAAAAATCGTATTTGACAAAAAAAATAAAATGAAATGGTCTATTTATTTTATACAAACAAACAAACCCACCAAAACAAACCATATTTCAATCATGAAAGGCAGGAATTATAGCATTGGTGATTCAGACACCATACGTAAATAGTATGCAAGGCAAAACAAAATATATTTTATTACTTTATTCAATCGTGTTTCTTTTCAATAATGCTTTTTTGTCATTTGTAAATTAATTAATTTTAGCGGGCAGCATGGCCCAGTAAGTGCCCGCCTGATGCGCGGTTAGTCTAGGATCGATCCCCGTCAGCTAGCCACTGAGTTTTCTTCTCGACATAATCATGTGTCCGAACCCGATATAACCGTTATTAAAAATGTGTTGAGTGCGTCATTAAACAAACCAAAAATAATAAATTAAAAACTGTAAATTAATTATGTACATGGCAGAAGGACATCCAAAGTGTTTTTGTGTTGATAGGAATTCAAATTATTGTTTTTAAAAGCAACAAAACAAGAAACAAGCCAAATAGTCACCAGGTAACACTACAATGGTTAAGTGAATATAAACCAGTACTTAAAATGTATTGTGAGTCCTGTAATGTACTCATGTTTAAGTTCAACATGTGGTTTTTTGGTTGCAATTTCTCTTCTATCGTCTGAACCATGGCATTTTTAATATCTATGAAAAATTACATCCCTGCCTTTAATTACTCCCACACTTTGTCAAGAAACAGATCGTGAAAAAAACCCATTACAATTACTAACATTTTATAAACGAGATTGTAACCATGTCACCTGTATCAAAATCGTATAGGGAAAATAATGTTTGCCTTCATCTGTGGCCATTTTATCGAAAATGGACTTTTCTTCAAGACGGGTGCAATGGCATGGGAAGTAATTGAAGAATATGACGTAATTAACCTGACGTCATCATGACTGTTTTATATTAAAACCTTCCACCCTTTTTGAAGAATAGTCCATTCTCAGCAAAATGTTTACGTTACATTTGCTGATTTGGCTGGAGGACGTTGCAAATATCTCTGTACATTGCCGTTGGTAGTGTTGCCTGAAAATATACCTGACAAGAACACATTTGAAGATGTGTTGTTGGTTCATTCTGTTGACTGTGTTCACCGTGGCAAAAGGATATCGATGTTTTCTATCATCATCTGACTGATAATAGTTCTGGCTCAAAAATGTGAATACCATTTCTATAGTTTCACTGTTACTCAAAAACAGTAAAAATATGACTTTTCAATGAATATCACTTTTGAAGTATCTGTAGATCTATATATGTTATGGCTATGTATAAAATAAAAGTACATGCATGTACCATAAACTGAAAAGACAAAAACTCACTCGTCCAATGAAGTCTCCTACTCCGGGATTAGGGAAAGGAGCAAATTTTCTGTAAATATGTCCAATCCGTGAACAAGGAGCGTCAACCATCTGTCCACCACATTGCCAGATCTATAATTATATGACAAAATAAAGAGGTAAATTTTCTAAAAACAGTGAGAATAATGGTCTTTGGGAATAATAGCCATAAATACTGGACATCTGGCCACAACTGTGTTTAACTTACTTTTAAAAAACAATACATTTAATGCTTTGAAATATAAAAATAAAATTGAACAATCACAAAAATAATACTTGCTTTCATATATGAACATCATTTTATGTATTTATAAACTTTTTAAGTGTACATATATATCAGATAAATGATAATCATTCAAATGATAACACTTGAAATGCAGGACCTTCTATATGGAATGATAAGCTGACTCAAATATCTAAACGTCATTGCATAATGATGTTTTTAAAAATTACAAGTGATATAAAAAGTGATTCTGATAGAATTAATTCTGATTCGGTTGATATCCCCTTTTCCCAATCTGATAAAAAGAAGCATAATATATATTTTAAACTCAGATCTATGATATAATTATTAGAATGAATGAAAAATACATCGGCTATTGGGTGTCAATAATTAACAAAAACAAACTAAAAAAAATCACAATTACAACAACAAGTGTTTCTATACTTATACCCAACTTTAAAATAGCTAAAATAAGTATTATCAGGAAATCTCAGAATGGTTAATGAGTTCTATTATCACATTTGCCAAACTGAAGCTCTCTTTACCTTGAATGATAGTTCGTATTGTTCTCCTCCCCATATATCAAGTCCAGGATCGTACCCTCCTAGTGTCCAGAACCACTCACGATTCATAGCAAACAATCCTCCAGCCATAACTGGACTCCTGAAACAAATAGCACATCAAACTGTGAAGAAAATAGACCAACTCCTAAGCCAAAACCTCTAGGATTCATATAAATTCCAACAGAGCATATAAAAATACACTTTTCTTTATTGCCAATTTTTAAAAAATTATTATTATTATTTTTTTAAACTTTATTGTCCCAGAAAAACAATTTGGTAATGTCAGGGATGGGGCCTATTACCTTACACGCATGTATAGACAGACACGAACAATTAATTTTAAACAACAAGACAAAACTCACTCTCTCTCTCTCTCCCTTCCTCTCACGCACATCTCTCTCTCTCTCTATTTTGCCAATTTTAATAATCAAACTTGACTGTTGCAATAATAAACATATTCAAATGCTTTTTTTGTTTGTTGCAAATTTGTGAAAGAAAAACTTTATTACAAAATTCTACTGTTTCAAATTTGTTTGCAAATAATTTATTACAAGAGTATTAAAAAACCTTTAATGTTTGTTTTGTTTAACGTCCCTACTAGAGCACATTGATGTATTAATCTATCAGCTACTGGATATCAAACATATGGTAATTTTGACTCTTAGTCTTAAGGAAACCTGCTATATTTTTCCATTAGTAGCAGAGTATGAACAAGAAACACTTTGTTATAACTTAATTAAAGACTATTTTATTACAATGTTAAGACCAATACAAACTTGAATGGTTCTGATGGGTGTTCTAGATCAGATTTTAGAAGCGGTAGTCGTTTGTAGAAAAACTCCCAGTCGAAAGCACCTCTCGCTCCTTCATCTTGGGCTCTGTATGCAAAGGTCTCATAGTCAATGATGTCAATAAACGGACAAACCACTGTGCGTTTGTCCTGGGCTATCGGCTCTGTTAACACAAACATCATTGTTAGGCCAGTTACTACATAAGAAAACAACAACAACAAAAACAAAGAAATTATAGCTTGGGAAAAATCTATGCATATTGATAATTTTTAGCAGAAGTTACATGTTTAAGAGATAAAATTTACATAAATATTGAGCTTTCTTCAAGATAAATTATTGATTAAGATTTTGGCACAGAGCCTGGATAATGCATTCTTATTGTGAGATAGGAGCAATCCAACTTTCTGGTTGAATGATTGTGAGATCATGGCAACCTATCTTCCTGGGTGAATGATTGTAAGATCATGGCAACCTATCTTTCTGGGTGAATGATTGTAAGATCATGGCAACCTATCTTCCTGGGTGAATGATTGTGAGATCATGGCAACCTATCTTTCGGGTTGAATGATTGTGAGATCATGGCAACCTATCTTTCTGGGTAAATGATTGTGAGCTCAGAGCAACTTACCTTTCCAGGTGAATATTACAATATAGTTAATTTAAATCACTATCCTTAATAATATAACAGTGTACCTACCAAGCAATGGAGGCAGCCAGTTTATATTGGCTTCACAGTGCAAATCTAAGAAAATTTAAATTACTATCCTTAATAATATAATAGTGTACCTACCAAGCAATGGAGGCAGCCAGTTTATATTGGCTTCACAGTGCGAATCTAAGAAAATTTAAATTACTATCCTTAATAATATAACAGTGTACCTACAAACAATGGAAGCAGCCAGTTTATATTGGCCTCACAGTGCAAATCTAAGAAAATTTAAATTACGATCTTCAATAATATAATAGAGTGTACCAACCAAGCAATGGTGGTAGCCAGTTTATATTGGCTTCACAGTGTGAATCTAAGAAAATGAGAACTTCTCCTGTCGCATGTTTGGCTCCTAGAAGTCGAGCTCTGATCAGTCCTTCTCGCTTTTTGGCTCTTATTACCCGAACATTTGTAAAGTGTTCCTTCAAGTAATTGTCAAGTTTTTCTTTGAGAAATTCTTTGGTACTGTAATCATCGACTAGAAGAATTTCGTGTATTAGATGTTTCGGTGATCTGTTTATGACACTGTGTGCAGTTCTCAGTAATGTTGACCAATGCTCATTGTGAAATGGAACTACAACACTAGCATTTGGCAATCGGTTCAAATATTTTTTGGTTCGGCAACTGAAAGGAAAAGACAAGCAGATATAACGTGGTTTAAAAGATTTTTAATGTTGTGTATTTTAGAACAATTAAAAACAAAAACAAAAATTAATGCACAATTTCATTAATATTAATAAAAAATAAATACTCAATAGGACACAATATTTAATAAAAAAAAGAAGTTAAGTTTGTTTTATTTAACGACGCCCCTAGAGCACATTGATTTTTATTATCATCAGCTATTGGACGTCAAACATATGATAATTCTGACATATGTCTTTAGAGGAAACCTGCTGCCACCACATAGGCTACTCTTTCTGAAAAACCAGTGGCTAGCTGATGGGGATCGATCCTAGACCGACCGCGCATCAGGCGGGCACTGTACCACTGGGCTATCAAATCACCTTTAATCAGCATAGATATTTATAGGTCCATTATATATTTTTTTTAGTGTTTCATTTTTCGATTGAGTAGCGGGCAGCACAGCCCAGTGGTACAGTGCCCGCCTGATGTGTCTAGGATTGATCCTCATCATCTAGCCACTGGAGTTTTCTCTCTCGACATAACCATAGGTCTGATGGCAATATAACCATAATTAAAATGTGTTGAGTGCATCATTAAACAAAAACAATTGTTAAAAATAAAAGAAATTAAGATTGAGTATTTTGTTATGCTGCCACCATTTTATAACAGCAAGGGTGCAAGGGATTTTTTAAAAAAATACCTGGAATTTTCCTACAAATTTTTTAAAACCCCATGAGTGGGGTGGGGTGGGTACTGCTACTACTAAAAAACCAAGCAGAGAAAAATCTGGAATAGTTTCTTGGCAGGCCGAAATACCGGACAACTTTTACCCTTGAACAGTGTATTAGGTTCATGGTTTTAGAAAACTATGTGTGGCTTTATTTTGTTGTTTGTGAGAAGGTATTTCTTTTTCATTAAGATAGTTTTGTGCATCATACTTTAATAAAATGTGTAGCTATGTCACTGTGAATGGGGAGTGAGGTATGTGTTTGCATTATTTGTAAAACATTTCTTTGCATTTTCTTTCAGATTTGAATTTTAAATATAAATATAAAACTGCATGATAAATTATTTTAGAACTAAGAAATTCTACCTGGGGTAGGGTTTACCAGATTCCTAGATTTCAGCTAAGATTGTGCACTTTTTATATCAGAATTCATTATTATTATTTCATTCATTTCTTAATAATTTAAAACTAATTGTGTACATGAAGAGACAAAGATATGGCTGAAAATTTAACTGTTTTAATTGATAATTTTATAACAAATGGTCTAAATTATCACACTACCCGTATTTATTTCATGAATTTACAGGTTGCAGTAATAAAATATATATCTGGTATGCTTATAAACATGACAAATTATCTTCACTTTGTCAAAAATCTTCTGTTTGTTATTATGAATACATGGGTTTTTCAAATGGGTTATTTCTATGTTGCAAACGTATATATGAGAGAAAAAATATTTCCTTTAAAAAATGCAGCTAAAACTATTTGTGAACATACAGACTCGGGGCACAATATGTCATGCGAATGATCATTCTGTTCATGTGTCGGTTACGTAAAATTAAATTCACAAGAACTGCCAGTCGTTTAGAAGTTTCTGATATTTAGTGCTATGGAGATATAATTCTCTTTAACAAATACTTAAGAAACTGTTTTATAAAATGTTAGCGTTTGTATTTTGTTCAAATTTATGTACCAGCTAAAAAATGTTATCTTTCAAATGTAAATTCAGTGTAGCACGGAGGCAAACGATTAGATAACCCACTGGGTATGTACAATTTACTTCACGTAACTGAACGACAGGCTACCTAGGTAAACACCATGTGAACTGATTTTCGGTTACCTCAGATTTTCAAATATTGTCCCCTTCAGACTGAGGTTTTTAAAATCACCCCAAAAAGTTTTTAAAAAAGTAGTTTGTTTTATTTAACGACGCCTCTATAGCACATTGATACACCCCAAAAAGATGAGCCTCCTTATAAACTGTATTTATACAAATGTTCGTACTCATTGTGTCTGATGTCTTTAACAGATCTTTCCATTGAAATTTGATCACTGGCAAATGCATTGAAGCCATTGACTTTGTAGAGTTCGTCTTTCTTCTTTTCATCTTGAGCACTCAGAATCAGTGCTGACCCCTGCTCTCCTGGCCCTGACAAGTAGAAAAACACTGTGAAACACCTGTTGCAAATCAAACATAATGCACTGCAGAAAAATTCAATAATTCTAGCCACAAGGTTTTCCACGTAGTCAGTCACCCTAAGCTTCTTGATGAAACTGAGTTGTTTCTCGGCTATAAGTGAAATGAAAATATATTTAGGAAAACATTATATTTTTTTTACAGTTGTTAGGTTTTTTAAAATTATTATTTTATTCATTTAATTTAATTTAATTTTGTTTTTACCGTTTCATTTCATTATTTCATTTCTTTTTATTATATATATATATTGTTTTTTTTATTTCATTTTTAAGTATTATTATATTTTTAAAATTATTATAATCATTCACTTCACTTTACTTATGTTATTTTATTTAAAATAAGTAATTCATGAAAAAAAAGGTCACAGTACACACCAGCATCCCAACTTGTACTTACATGCAAGGTTTAATCATACTAGGAGAATTGACAAGGAAAATATAGCTTAGACAACAATTTACTTTAATGTGCAATAATCTGTGTGAAGTAGGTCACAGTGACAACACACCATCTTTCCAAGAATTTTAGAAACAATTGGCAAATTTTATTATAACTTTTAAAATTAAAATTATATTCATAAACGTTAATATTTTGAAATATGTGGGCAACCAAGAGATGATGCTGGGCAACCAAACTTCAGCAACCAGTTGCCCACTGGGCAACCATCAGAATTTCACATTTGTGCACCCCTGCCTACCAAAGTGAAAATAAACTATTAACTTATTAAGACAAGTTAACAATGCTATCCCATAATTCAACCCGTCTTTGAAGGGTATATAAAAATATGATTTCTAAATAGTTTATTGAGGTACTATACCAGTTCTCAATCGTTCCTCTTCAATAAGTTTATGGTCATGCCAATCTATTTTCTTTAAGTAAGTGCCATATCTATCCTGAAAAATTGTAAGGAAAAAAATGAAAACAGTTTGTAAAATACATGTATTCATATGAATATTACCTGTATAATTAATAATAAAATATTTTATTGTATAAACAGTTCATCATAAGCCAGTTAATAAAATATCACGCTAAGCACTTGTCGTTTCTTTGGGATGACATCAAGGCTGATCACTGTTATACATTGTGCTAATTTTCATTGGAAATGTTACATGGATAATAAAGAAATTATACTATTATATAAAGCAAAAAAAAGAAGAAAAAAAAGTGTCCATAAGCTAGTAGCAGGTTTGCTTCTCAGTTTTTCCGTTCCAACCAGTGCCCCACGACTGGTATACCAAAGGCTGTGGTATGTATTGTCCTGTCTATGGGAAATGC
>JAUUEI010591657.1:0-11096 GCA_032274625.1 Depressigyra globulus
TAACATGGCTACATATTTGTAATGTAAAACACAAATGACGTCTAGATCACTAATATCTGTGCATATGCATAGGCTGTACACATGATGAAAACGAGTTCGGTTTGCTGAACTAAATTGAAATACCCCTTCCCCACCCCCACCAGCATTTTCGTCATTTTTTTTTAATTTAAATTTATATAATAATCCATACGACTTTGTGCACATGGAATTGCTAACCCAAAATCAAGCAGGGCTTCTAGAATATGGAAGCCCTAGCTAGCGTGTTTCAATATTCGGCTAATTGAATTTGCCAGACAGCTATTGAAAAAAAGTCAACTTTCTCTAAATTTAGGGTTAAACGAATATAGGTATAACAGTGGATTTTGAAAATCACCGATTCCATGGCTTGTGATATTTTTTTCAGAAGCCATACAAAGATACTTTTTTTTACCTTCAATGCTATTTAAGTTTTGTTAGTAAAATTTCAAATGCATTTAGATTGATATAAAACGATCTGAACATTTCATATATTTGGTAGATTTGGCAAAACAAAGCTGAGAAATATTTACTATTTGGTTACAAAGATAACTTAACCTTTGGATGAATATATACGATAAACAACAACTCTGGATTTGGAGGAGAATTTTATTTTTCAAATGAGTGCCATGTTAATAATTTCAAAATGAAATGGTTTTGTGCGACTGGTGTTCACAAACAAAATTGTCCACAACATGAGTACAGTACAAAAGTAATATAAGCAAGAATAATATTAAAATTCCACTTCAAAGATTCCACACTTAAAACATTCCAATAAAACAAGAAACTTGATGGATATAGAAGTACAGGTTTTAGCCACATTAACATGAGCAGCAATCTGTAAAGAAAACAGCAGTATTACGAGATTAAATTTTGTCTAAACAGGTGATTGTGCGACCGAGGCGATTAAGTCAAGTCAAGGACAACCATCAGAACTCAGAAAACAAGCACGCAAATCATGCAAGTATTTGGGGGTTTTTATCCTAAGAAATATATATGTATAAAGTTAATTTTCAGACCCATACGTAGAACTGGTCAAAATGTTACATCCTTCTATACTGCCTGTAGGACCACCATTTCCCAAAAGTCACATCCTTCCGTACTGACAATAGAACTACCACTTTGCAATACCATACTGCCTGTAGGAGGATTACCACTTCCCAAAATTTCACATTCTTCTATGTTTCAGGTGGACTGCCACTCACCAGATTAAGATCATTATTTCAGAGTTAAGATTAAACTGCCTGCCCATACGTTTGTAACACTAAACATATATTCTGTTTAGAAATTTGTGGTTCTTTAGAGATGAGATTTTTTAGTTGTCAATCCTTTTACTTTTAGAAGCTGAAGACTGTATTGTGTTCCAGATACTGTCAAACCTTAACTTGGACTACACTTTTAAATCACTTGTAATATATATATGAATTTGGATTAAAGTTCAAATGAACAAAGCAAAAAATCCTGTTCGGAAGTTTTTGTCATTACAAGAAAAAACCTCGAACGATCAATGTACACTGTATGTGCATTATTGAAGAAGTTCACCTTTTTTTTCGTTTATATATCTATATCAAAATACGGAAAAAAAGCAATATGTTGTGAACAACATGTAAATGTAACCAACAATAACACAATATCAACATGAAATTTTAATGAATAAAGTCCAATCGAGAGTGTATGTACAATCGTGTGAAAATCAATACATCAGATCTACAAGTGACGCAAGTCTCACTGAAACAAACCTGTGATTGAACGGAGACTCAAGTCAAAGAAAATGTCAAGTCTCATTAAATAACACTGGGTCAGTTGTTCCAAGCATGGTAAAGTAAAGTTTAGTTTATTTAACGACGCCTCTAGAGCACAATGATTTTTCCAAGCATGGTTAAGCTAAACAGAAGCTTGATTTTTCTTTTTAATATTTTTGAAGAAAAACAACAACAAAATGGTATTTATCTTATTACGTTGTCAAATTTCTAAATATTTTTTCAATCCTATTTTGTATTCAGCATAGATGAGAAACCTCTGAATTTATCCAGAATTCCAGAAATTTGCTCTACCCAAATTTTTTTCTTCAAGTTTTGATAAAATTTGCAACGTTTCACCCCAGCAGTCCTTTAAAAAATGTTCTAAAGAACCTCGGAACCTGATGTAATTTTTAGGAATTCTTGGGATGAGACATTATCATCTATGATTAAGGAGTTGTCTTGTTTTGAAAATTGCTCTCATTCACCGGTGAAGGTAACTAACATTGGAACAACCAGCCTCTGGAGTTTAACAAATGATTCTTATCCCTGAAGATGTGCACTAAAATACCAATACAAAATAATCTAACCGGCTATAACCTCAATGTGCAGCAACGCTTATATGAAAATACGGTTTGACATTTACATCAACATAGAAAGTATTTTGGTTATGATAAAACAAACAGTCCCATGGCAGGGCTGTAGCTACACTTGTGGTGTTTTACTTTTGGTGTGACCTAATGGTGTATGGGTGTAACAAGCAAGGCAAGAAAAGCACTGTTTTAATGATGAAGGTTATGGCTTGAAGAGTTACACAACCATACACCCCCTCTCAGTCTCCATCCACACACACCTCATTGTAGCTACAGCACTGCATGTAAGAATACAATCAATTCAAAACACATGATTTTTCTTACTGTACAAGTACATGTGTATCTTCTCTAGATACACGTTCAAGAAACCAACTGGAAAACAAAATAGGAATGCACAGTTCAACAATTACAACATGCAGCACCTATTGTAGTTTATGAATTAAAGTTTTATAACCAATTAGGTAGGATGTTTTTGGCCCCATTAAAAAAAAAAAAAAATGAATGAAATTGAAAAACTACTAGACCTGCACCAATGTGGCTAAGGCCACTTGAGCATAAGTACATCAAAATACATATGAAGAATTTAGTAAAGAGCATAACAAATACATTACGAGTTTGATGATATTGGCCAGTCTCATTAAAATTAGATAAATGAAAGATCTGCTGGACACAGGGATCTACATCAAGTCTTTTAGATTGACTGACGTTACAAACATTTTTGACCAGTTAATAAAATTTTAATCTGATTGAAAACTGGCATGTCTACCGGGGCTGCATGTGTTTAAGCCCAGGGCCTAATTACGACATTTGCCAACTCTAATATTTTCTTTTATCTAATTTAAGCCCAGGGCCTAAAAACGAAAATTAACAAACACTATTACACAACTTACTCTGTTCTACGGGAATATGTCCTACTATAGGTGTCATTAAACCAAATCAAATCCTATTGACGATAATGTTAGCGTTTGCTAATAAAAGTAATAGATGCAGCGCATTAAGCGTATCAAGCCATGAGAGTAGTATATGCACGGACTGCATGGACCCTCCCATTCAATATTCTTCGAAGAAAAGCTGGTGTCACATGGCATTTTAGCAACTTACAGGATGTTTACTGTGGTAACCCTGTGGATCGCAGAAAATGGGACCTGCATTTTTGTTGACACCCCGTGCATAATCAAACACCAAATGTGCCTTGTGTAACAATTGCTCACACAATCAAAGTTCATATATTGAAAGACCACAGGTTGTGTAACTTACACACACAACCCTGTTATGTATAACTACCAATCACAGCTACAGGCACATATACTCCTAATACATTTGACGGTACACTTCGAACTCTGACCCGAGAATCACGTGGTTTGGTACACTGTTACTTATAATGTTAATGTGCTTCACAGATACAGCGTCTTTGTCATACGGGTTGAGTGTGTCATTCTGTCTCTAAAACATCCTCTACGACTGGTGGCCAGTTTTTTTTTAAACAATGTGATATCCTCTTAATGCGCTGTTTACAAGTATATAAAAAGATCAAACGCTGCCATCCATTAACGCTTGCTTGCATGTTGCAGTCTTTCCTGTCCATGGTCTAAAAAAACTTTTAATTTCCCTGTTTTTAAGCCCGTGAGCTAAAAAAAAAAAAACGAGGGAGCTTAAATATGTGCAGCCCCAGTACTATTCTTGGAATAGACAACTGGGAACTAGACTTAGTCTTTTAAAAATAAATGTCACAAAAAGCCTGCTTCTCATGATGTATAATTAATAAGTCCGTAAGTTAATTAAAGAAGTCAAATTTCAATAAACATGTATGATTAATTTCGATGTTGTTTCACAGTGGAGAAACATCAAAAACAAAAAAGGATGATTTCATCCGTCCAATAAACACAGGTACACTGTCATTGTACTTGACTAGGGGATGTAACACACATTCAAAAATAAAAACGGAAATGATCCTTTAAAAACTTCATGCCATACTCCAGTAAAGGTAATTTTTTATTATTTCAGATCAAATCCAGTTTATTTTGTGAAAATTAGTTTATACAATATTAAAAAAAAAAAAAATCCATCTGAAATGAGATAAATAGCTGAAAAATCATATACAATATATGACTAAATGATTTCCTGAAATGGCACCTATGGTTTGTATATGTGGTTACTGCAGGTCAATCACTAGAATCATCCATGATTAAATATACAAAACACTTATACTTGTAATACAATCAGTAAGAATTCAAGATTGATACATGTATTATAGTTCAGCTAAATACCGGGTATAAACACATCGTTCCAAAGTAGCTGCTATTACGGTAGATTCCAATTTGTGTGTGTATTCCCAAGGAAAGGTCCATGCTTATTGGTTGGTGTCAAGTTGATCATGGTAATGGACCGGCAACAAATTGATGGTGGCAACGTTATCACACTCAGGAAATTCTGGCCTGTTGTGATTAGCAAATTATTTATTCATAAATTCTGCCAAAAGACATTACCAGAGTGTTGCGTTTCCTGATCATAACGCTGTGCATCCAATCGAACTGCGGTAAAAATGCATAGGAAGCAATGACATTTCTGTAAATGGCTAAATTAATATTAATGTGAAACTAGCGTTTTAGTTCAGCAAGGTCTGGCTTTGATAATTTATTTCCAGTTTGTCAGGTGATGGAATTTCACAGAACAGTTGCCAGTTCGAAAGGTTAACGAGAAGTGTGTGTTAACAGTGCTTGTCAAGATATTATTTTTAAAAGTTTAAGGTGTTGCTGTGGAAACATATTTTTTTAGAAGTGTTATAGTCTTTAAAGATATTGCTACATGTATATCGGTCAATTAATAAAACACAGAAAACAAAGACAATCAAATCACGCAGAAAAACCTCAAACAGTTACTACATGTGTTATATGATAACTAGTCAACAAAAACAAATTCAGTTTTGTTACTGAAAAAAATATTCATTTTACCCCACCCATTTGTACAGGATAAGAAAATAACATGAAAATTCACTAAATGTACACACCAACAAAACACAGCTTTGTTTTTATCACTGCACAACAAAACAATGAAATTTAAAATATTTTTATCTAGGGATGTTATAATACATCCAAATGTAAAGTACCCACTTGATAATATTCAAATATTTTTGTTTTATTTTTACATGAAACTTGAAAATCAGATTTACTTGTGCTCATATTTTAAGGGCATCTCTGTTAGTAGCCAGTTACAGAGGTCAGGATGTTTCCCTTGAATGTCCGATTACCATACGTTCATAGATGAGTCTTCAAGATTTATCTGAAATTCTTGCACATCCCAGTTTGGACTGCCTTGCATTATTATTTATAACCTGCTAAACATTATATCCTGTAAACAATTTTCTAAATAAGCCACTGCAACTTTCATGATATTTTGGAATGGGGCATTATCATCTTTGTATGTTGAACATTACCTGATATAATCATCTTTCTGATTACAATTCAAAAACAAATACAAAAGGTTTCAGTAAAATATTTCTTCAAATCAGATCTATCATTTTGGCTGCAACTAGTTGGACTCCTCTTTTAAAGGGAATTTCGAAATATGTTCTCCATTGAAAAAACAAAATCATCACTTACAGTTACTTAACTAGGTAGATGGCATGGAGTTGTCAAATCAGCATTGATGAACAAACATGTAAGCCATAACTGCATTTATGTAACACTAACAGTGATGTCAAACCTATTTCGAAGTGGTTTCAATTTGGAATGCATGTCCTCACCTAGCTTTAGCTCAGTGCCACTGAGTCGATGTCACACCCATTATTTATGTAATCTTACACCTGCATGAAGTGGTCTTTTGGTGTGGACAGGCACTTTACTTTCCTATTGATGTAACTTTCATTGGGATGATTTATAACAAGATTAACCTGATATCAGAAAACATGTGGGAACCAAATGACCAGGTCTCATTATTAATATTAAACTGTTCTTGAATTTCTCTAGTGTGAACTCATGATCTGAACAGAAATTGGGATTCAAATAGTTTTTATTTTATTCCAATTAGACAGGGCATTAAAGCCTGCAGTGCTAGTTTATAGTAGTTTTTAAAATGTTTATATATATATATATATATATATATATATATATATATGTAGCCCACTTGTTTTACATGAGATCAATAGAACTTACAACAAATAATCCTGTTATATATATGTACAAATGTCCCATTTTAACATTTACAACATGTAGCAAATATACAGGAAAACAAATATCTTTGATTAGGATGGAACAACAGAAGTCGGGTAGAAATTAGTTTCTCAGATTAGCATCACTGATTAAAAAGTCTGAGCGCGTAAATAATAAACAGAAAATGCAAATGTGCCCTCACTGAACTGCAGTATACAATCATACACTCTGCCATTAACAACTGAAAAATGAAATGGGTTGAAATGTTCACATTTTCATGTTGTGGATAAAGAGGGATTTGTTCAAACCATTCATGAACATACGCTGTAGGTAGAATGAAGAATGTGACCATATCAAGTAAATGTACATATTTTGTATGTCTACAATAAGTACAATAGAGTAGTTTTGGCTTTAAGATGACATTTGCCAGATTGCCAAATATTACAAGCAAACAGTAAACTTGAATGAAATTTGTTCTAAAAGGTACTTAACTGAATCTGCTACTTAGTCCATATATCAAATTTGTTATCAGTATTTTCTAGTAAACCAAGTAATGACACTGCCTCATGTACAAATTCCTCGACTTAGAAAGGCTGTTATTGTGACCTACCAGTACAATCTGTAGTGATCTGTTATCACAAGTAGTGAAAATTTACACACTAACTGAGATTTATCATCTTTTATACAGACATATGTACATCAAACAAAAACGAGATATTAAAAATAAGGAGCTATATATGTATGTATATATACTCAAGCCTTAAATTAATTTAAATACTTTACATTTCAGCACACAAATATACATATTTGAGAAACAAAATATTCAAATTTGTAATAAAATATTATTGATAATATAATATAAAACATGGAGCCACTCAAGTAAATGGCTTGTCCATTTCTTGATTTTCTTTCATCACAGGCATAACATATTGCAAGCTTACGGTCAATATTTGATTTTTTTTATATATAGATACATAAACTATAATAGATAAAGGACAGAAAGTGCAGACGAATATCTTTTAAAGCAACAAAAAAAAAAAATTACATCAGGCCAACACTGGAACCAGCATCTGCTATAACATCTTGGTTCTGAATGTGGACGTTAAATAAATGTTCTGTCCTGTCATCAGCTATCTATCCAGGTCCTGTAATTATAGCATCTTAGTAAAGCACAAGTCAAGAGCTAGTATTGTGTGTAACCATAATCATTATGCAGTTATTTCAGTTAGTGTCTCTGTTGTAGTACATTATTAATTTATAATAATCTTCAAATACATCACATGATCCAGTAATGGGTGGGGCTGAGTTACTGGTGTGCAGGCATTTTTTTTTTGTCATAAAAAAAAATAAAAGAGGTGAAACATGTTCCATGGTACCTTCCCCTGAATTTATGCCTGTTAACGGTTGCTTCTGTTTCTATTCAAGCTGACAAATGAGTTAACTCGTCAAATTATTCATGGACATCAGTAACTTTTCAAATGCATTAAAGTTTCTTTGGGACATGTTTAAATATAAAAACATGCAAAATTAATTTGATGCAAAGGTTTAAATAGTTGTAGCCCTGAAGCTAAAGCACAAGTAAAATTCTCATAATATATAACAATTTAATCTGTATATACAGGTAGTACAATATTTTTTATTACTTGAAATTATTTTTGTTTGCTTCATTACTATTTTGGGGAAATGGAATAACCTTCATATATGTGCATACAACAAAACAGTATTTGATGTGTATGAATTTCCAATAAATATTTCAGTATATTTTTACAATATAAACATTTGTATAGTTATTTAAAGTTTAATACAAATATATACAACAAAACAAATGTGTATGTGTCCTTTTACCATGATATTCTAGCTAATCCATGCAGTGAACATGTTTCTTAAACTCAAAACACTTTTGTCACTTTGATTAATAAAGAATGCGTAAAATTGTTATTGTAGCTTTAAAACCCCACCCTAACGGAATCCTTCAATAATTATGAGGCTTTATTTAAAATAAAATAAAAACCTTTGTCATGTTTAAATAGTTATCAAAGATAAGGAAAACTAATAAACAGTATAATAAATATAGCACGTTTTTATAATTAATTAGTCTATTCCAAAGTAAATATGCCAAGCAATGGCAAAGCCAACCATGTTTTGAAGCAACCATTGTGTGCATCTATTCCAGTTTAGCTATTGATTTTTTTATTTGCTGAATGTTTACTTTGCAATTTTGCAATACATTAAAAAATCAAAGTGCTAAAACATCAGAGAACATGTACAGAAAGACATGGAATGTTTTGAGTCTTTGTGACCCAAGTTGATATTTTAAAACAGTATTTTGCAGTCAGTTGTTAACCCTTATCCTCCCACAACCAGCTGATTCTAGTCTTAGACACCAACATAACGGTGGAGTTGTTTTAATACAAGTAACGTAACAACAAAATGTGAAAAATAGTTACCATTTATGGAACAATAGATAAAATGTAATCAAAATAAATTCCATCTTTAGTTTGTTTTCAAAGCTGCTTGGTGATAAAAGTCTTACTCACTAAAACGCTGATTGTTACTGATTAGGGTAATTTTCAAATAAGTTTATTTTGTTAAAAAATAGAGATATGATATATGGGTGTGAAGCTAGAGTTAAAGATAAGGGTTAACTAACTCAAATACGTTACAAAGACTTGTCCCACAGGGAATGATCAACAGCAACAACAATACTGCTAAGATGGTTACCTTGTTTAATTTTGACAATGATTATGAAAGTCAGCACATTATGGGGGGGAAAGTCTCTGGTTAGACCAATATTCTAGAATCAAGGCAGCTTTTTCTTTTTTCTTTTTTTCGAAAAGCATAAATGTTTTTAAAAAAAGTGGGTCTATATTAATACATTTGGCAGACATATAGCTACCATAATTGAAGACCTTATTTAACAAAGAAAACTGTATTTTATTTAACAACACAATCAACACATTTTATTTACGGTTATACCAGCATCATTCACCCAAAGATATTGAGAGAGAAAAACCTGCTGCCGCCACTCTTTCAGCTATACCTAGGGATATTTTACCGGGTAAAAGCACTTTCCAAAAGACATACCACTGCCTTTGGTTACCAGTCATAGGGCATTTGTTGGACCAGGGACAAGCCCAATTGATGGGTCCACTGTAGAGGTTCAATTCTGCACCTCAGGCGAGAGATTTCATACAGACTACAGAATGGCAATGTCAACCCCTGCATTAGGAAATTGACCACAGCCAAAATAAATGTTGAACAACTTATAATCTAAAATTACATTTCAAATGTTTTAGTTTGATAATTATGAATGCCTTCGTCAAGTTTGCATTATGGCTGAAAGACAATTACACATTCAATTTATATTTTATTACTAGTATGTTTACTTTATATATAACCATAGTCACCCGACCTGATTAATTTACATCTAATTTACATATTTATCCACTATTCAAAGTACGTGGATACAGCTAAATATTCACATACATTGTAACAATGGATAGCCTATATAGTATATGATAAAACCTTGTATTACAGTTTTCATTTCACAAAATATTATTATTATAGACAATAAAATTCAAAGTAGCATGCATGTCCTGATTTCTGTCATGAAATACCCTGTGAATGTCATTGTGGTCACATATGGTAGCATCTCACATTTCATTCCTTTGTAGGTGATTTTCTTTCAAATTACATGTTTACTTCTAGGGCCCAATACACAGTGATTCACATGGCCAGAAAATAGAAATCTTGTCATATCGATTTCCATGCCCTCTAGGTCAGGATATACAACAAAACCATCTTGTTTCCAAACATCAGCAGATGATGCCAATCAATAAACATTATAGTGACAAAAGAACCTTTATAGTGGAATTAAAAACTAAACGTAAATACATGTACATCATTACAATTTAAATAATATTGATATCATTTCCCATCAAACCTTCACCTACAATTCATATATTCCGATATGCCAATCCACCACAAATCAACAGTAATGGTTACATTTTAACATGGCTGAACTGGTCAGCATTTCTCACCTTTGTTTTACTGTCATCAAAGCCATCTGAATTCAATGGTGGCTTCCTTTTGCTTACAATAAACCGTTTCAGTTTAATGAAACTTCTCCTTTGTACTCTAGTCAAACTTAGGGAATTATTTTGTTTGCTAAAAACTGGTCAATCAAATGTCAGTATCATTTATTTCCAAATAGCTGATTCTTTAATATGAAAAATTCATTACAATGACAATACAAGAGATAAACAAGTCGCTATATATAGAGAAAAAAAATGGTTAAAAATAATATTTCTACGAAAGTAAATTCTAGTCTGTTAAACAAAAAAATCTAAGCCAAAACATGGGGTATATGATGCCATCATCAAGCATACATTGTATGAAATGATGTATATCTGTGATAGTTAAATGTATTTACTTACAATGACTTTGTACATGTAGCTAAATAAAATTTTCATTTAAACTGAATTTGGTGATAATTATTTCCAAACATCAGCTATTTGGCTTAAAATTTTGAGATGATTCATCAAATACCGGTAGTTAACAATATTTTGTATAGAATTTAAAAACTGGTTAATTTGAAGGAG
>JAUUEI010591658.1:0-10541 GCA_032274625.1 Depressigyra globulus
TGAAAATACATGAAATGTGTGTTCAAACAGTACATTACCTATCCTAACATGAAGACTAACTGTACCTAGCACTGGGTGAGATTCACCTCCAACACCTACAACATGTTTAACACTACTTGCATTTAAATCTTTCTCAGTAAATCCTACCTTTTTCAAATAAGTAAAACTAACACAAGAAATATATGCACCTGTGTCTAATAATGGTTTTGTCTTAATTGCACTGATACTGATATTGTATTTTTCTCTAAAGGTGCTATCAGTTGCACTCATTCAGTGTGCCTGACCTTCTCTCGGGTGTCAGGCACTTTATCCTATCTTCTGGACTGGTCACATAACGGGGTGGTGTCCGACTCTCCCACAGTTAGCATACTGCCTGTCATAAGAGGGACATGTTCTTGCTAGATAGCACGTTTCAATCTTTCCATATTTTAGGCAGTTCCTGTTATCTCCCCTACCTCTGTATGAAGGCTGGCTGTTGTAGTTGCGGCGATCATTCTTGTTCTCTCTGTGTTTGTTGAATTGCGTCCGTTGTTGGTCATGGCCCTGCTGTTGTCGTTGACTGACATATCGAGGCTGCTGTTGGTTGAAACATTGTTGCCTGTTCCATTCTTCGTGTGACTGATATAAATGTTACTGCGCCTGACCCTGTTGTTGTTTTGTATGAAAACATTGATCACTGTCTGTTGTATCGATTCTGTATCTATAGCAGTAAATTGTGTTCGTGACGTCATGTGATGTTTTTCGGCCTGTTTCGCAAATGTTTGTACTTGGTGCAACGTTTTCGGTTCTTTTTGCTGAACCCATGGACGAATTGGTGAAACTAATCCTTTTATTGCACATGATGTCAAAATGTTATCTGGAACGTTCTGTCCCCTAACTGTTTTTTGAAACCTGTCAATATATTCGTCCACAGATTCACCTGGAAACTGTTTTGTTTCTCGCATTGATATATCAAATTCATTTGATGTGGAAAATCGTTCTGTTAATCTTTCGATATATGTAATTATGTTTGTTTCTGGGAAACTCAAGTCCAAACTAGTAATGTAGCTCAGTGCAAGACCATCTAATAATTTAGTAAATGTCAATTGTTGGTCTTCTTCTGATGCCTTCGTGGACCGGAATGCAGCTTGAAGTTTCTTGATCCACTTTTCAACATTTTGATCACCATTGCCAGAAATTTTACCAACTATATGGGAAATTTCCATACCTAACTTCTAGCGAAATCCCACTTCAGCATGGGGTTGTGGTGGCTCCACCCTTTGTCCACTCTCTGATGCTTGTGTGTCCTCTGCTGGTTGTGCAGAACCGGGTCCGTATGGCTAGTTTAATGGAGTGGGGTGTTTACTCGGTCGTGGCATGGAGAGGACGGGTTTCTTTTTTTGATCTCCTCCAACAAAGAACGTGTGCCTCTAGGGCTTTTGGCTCTCACAGCTAGTTGATCTAAATAAAGAGACACAAACAAGGAATGACGTTGGGATATAAGTTATTACTATACAATATATTATTAATGCATTGTACATCATAATATACATACATAAGGGATATTGACAATGACATCGACATACACGCAACACGAACATCCAGATACACACATAATAATAACATTACCAGATTATAGTACATTTGTATCATCAACGTTAATAAATAAACTACAGTGGAAACTGGCCAAACCGAATCCTGATTATCCCGGATTCCTGTCTATACCGGTCGTAATTATTGGTCCCGAATTAATGTATATACGTTCTGTATAATAAAAACCTTAATAGACCGAAACCTGTCTATTACGGATACCGGATCGATTTTCTTAGTTAATTACCCTTGACAAACCGAAAGCCGAGTACGCTCACTCGCCATTGATCGGAAGTAGAGCGACGCGCTTTCTTCTGTTGAGATACCAGGCCAGACGTTCGGGTCATCTGGTAATTAGACAATGATTGGTGTCAATTGTATTTATTTCAGTGGTCCGACTTTAACTGGGTTTTTTTAGATCTTCATTATGATGTTGTAACAAATCGTGTTATACAGATACGGCTATGTAAACAAAGACATTTAAAGTAACTTACTCCATGTCACATTTGAGTCACAATTTACAACTCATCCATATAGTGCACATATTGTTATTTATTTCTCAAATACATGAACACGTACCTGTAGATATGTAGAAACAGTATTCTCGGTAAAATGTCTTGTCGACCGTAAGCAAAACGCAGGAGAGTTAAATATTCGTTAAAAACTAAACTACTGTAGATGTAATACGGGATTCTGAATCTTTCCCCAAGTTAAACCAGACATTTGGAATCGGCACTTCGACTGTATGCGATATTTTGAGAGAAAAAAATAAAAATATTAGGCCTATTGTGTTGAATACGAAAAGCACGCGAGTGGTGGAAAAATGAGGTGTAAAACAGCGTGTAAATACGATGAGCTGAACGAATTGAAGTGGAGATGGTTCTTGCATTGTCACTCATGCTATCACGTACTATCATGTACTTCTTAAAATAAAATATATTAACCAGCATTTATTAAATGAATATTCAAATTATAGGCTACGTGTACTTTTAACTGCTCGGAATGCAAGGTGTAAACGGAATTGGCCGAAGTGTTCCGACTTTTACGGAGATATTTCAAGGGAAGTAATTCTGATATATCAAAACTTTCTACCAAAAACAAATCTTTGAAAAACCAGATCCTATTCAAACCAGACATATTTTACGGGCCCGCGGTGATCCGGTTTAGCCAGTTTCCACTGTACATGTATATGTTAAGTGTTATGATATTTAATACAGGACCTTGGCTTTTATGTGTTATCATATTACGGATATTTTATATGTGCCAATACTGATCATTGATCTATCAGAACATGTAATAAGACGCATGGTTTATTACTAATATATAATCATAATATGTTAACTCAACTAATTCATTGCCGTCAGTGAGAGGACTAAAATAACATATCTATACATACAATCTACAATATATTAGTACAACATAAACGTCACCTAAATAAAGAGACACAAAGAAGGCATGACGTTGGGATATACGTTAGCATATTGGATTGCTGTACCCCATTATATACCGACATTCGCTTGTTTCCAAAACAGATTTAGTCTCCAAGACGGCAAATGAACATCTTTATTATAATAATAGTAACTGATTGCCCTGCGAGTGTTATCACTTGCGACCCTTTTGTAAATTAGCTGGAGGTGATTATTAGTAATCCAAAGTATAAGAACTTTCAGAGGTATATTGGGTGGTTTCTACGGGTTCGTTAATCTAGCAATCAAATGAATTAATTACCTGCATTTTATCAGCGACTTTAACTTAATTAATACTACACTATAACAATACTTTATAGTTTAATCTATTTAAAAATGTTGTAAACCTAACTTCATATTTATCAACTACTGTTGTGTATTTCTTATCTCGCATCACCCATGATTGCAAGGCTATCTAGCCATCTGCAGCCAGGGTCAGATGATTAAAAGACTTGTCGATTTTATCCACGTACATCCAAAACTACTTAACCAGTTTGGCAATGTCTGAATGTTCTAATCCCCATCACACGTTAATTTCCAGTAACTACTTACGTTTTGAAACGCCAAATTTACGTTAGTAGGACACTGATGTGTTGAAATGAGCAGACATGTTGCTGAAATACTAAACTCCTGAAGTGAATATATTCACTGTTTGACTTGAAGCATTACACTAAACTATTATTATTTTATTTTTAGAATGCTATGTAATAATACTTATATACCGATATGATTTAAATTTAAAATACAAAATTATCTATCGCCTGTGAAGGCGCCTTTCGTAATAAGTCGGCAGAATCTGTCCTGATAGAGCTGGTAATTATCTGTATTACGATGTGAAGTAGAATGAAAATGTATCGCTTAAAATAATGAAACTGTACCAGTCAATAGGACGTCGTCTTATTTGGCCATTTCGCAAAAAAAGGAAAATAGGACCTACATTAGGCCGGTTGGATGAATTGATGCATACGTATTCTACTTATTTCAAAAGAGTCCTTATGCTGGATTTTATGTCCAAAAATGTATTTATTAAAAAAAACCCACAACAAAACAAAATAAAAAACCCCCAAAAAACAAAAACAACCCAACACGAGTATGTTCGATTCTTTGGGTAGCGAATAACGAATACATATTGTGAACACCCAGTATTCGGTGCACCGAATATGTGAGTGAATTGTAACACCTCTAATAGGCACGTCCGATGAATCGGAGCAGTTCGCATTTTGCCAGAGTTTAAATACAAATTAGAGTTATTGTGGTTTTTTAAGAAATAAGTAATGCCAAGTTGAAAACCAAAAATAAAAATAATACATTTGTAAGTCAGCAATTAAAAATTATTAAAATATCAGTGAATATATTGTAAATATATTTTGTTAACAAACCCGACATACACTATCCAAATTAATTAATTCTAAAACCTGTATTAAATCAAGAGATTTTTATGCAAATTTACTATACATATTACTTTTAGACAATATTTAATGGAAATGCAAAATTTATAACATTTAGAAACTATGATCATGCTGACGTCAGCTATTTGACAGCTGATGAAAATATGTAAATGAAGTGGGTAAAAAAAGTTGACTATTTTCATGTTTATTAATATCTGAAAAAGAAAGTTTATTATATTTATACAAATAACAGTTATGAAACAATAACATTTTGCTATGTAAAAACACAATTTTTAAATCAGTTTATTAGAAGTACCACCTATTTACTACTACTAATTTTAAAATACCTTGTTTTCTTCACAAGAGTGTCTATTTCGGTGTTTATAGTCTACCTGTCGGATTGTAGACAATCCATAAATAACGGAGTCTTCTGGTCAGAAGAACTGCACCAAACCACTGATTTTAAAAGGTGTATTTACTATTGTTGTACTCAAAAATAGTAGTATACATAAGGTATGCACTGATTTTTAAGTAACCTACTATTTTACCAAATATTTCTTTTTCTTTGAAATAAAAACTACTTTTTAATGCTTAGGTGTGTAGGACTCTGAGAATTAAAAATTTACGTAACCGATTTATGGGTTACAGAAACATTTTTCAGGTAACCCATTTCATTTTGCGTAACCCGTTACAAAGTATTTAATGTCACATGAATCGGTTTCATTAACTAACCAAATAATATTATAAAATTAGTTTTAGTGAACGAACGAAAAATGGGTTACACACATTTAGACTTGCACGAGTGACGCGCGAACGAAACGATTGTTCTCGCAATTTTCAGAGGCCTGGTACGCCAATACACTGGACATCATCGTAATTGAAATTTAAGACGTTTAGGTTCGATATAAATTTCCTTCCCCTGAAACTAAAGCCAACATAAAAACCATGTTGGTTTATGGTTTCCTGACTGAAACAAGTGTAAATTCCAAATTGTAAATTTCATTCATCATAATGTTTACTTCCTTTTTAAAACTAAATCAAGGTTTGTTGTGTTGAAGAGTTTAACCTAGCCACCTTCTGATCCATTTTCATATTATAGACAATAAAAGGAATATCATCATGTTGGGGTGGGGTGTCTATAAAACTTTCTACAGTGACAGTATATATTTTAGAGCGAAAAGTGTATTTATCATTGCTAAGTGACTGATAGCACTATCGTTTCACTGATATTTTATATTTCACTAAATGTTATATTATAAAGTGTGTATGTTTTTGCTTTACTGTGCAGCTTCATATACTTTTGTATGCATGATTGTACACACAGAAGATTAACATAGGGGAAACGTAATAAGTGTAGTTTGCTGAATTTGATTATGGGAGAGTTATCGGTTTTTAAGAACCTTAAATAAATATAGTGGTATGTTATAAGTCCTTTCAGTGATGCTATTCTGATAGACATTAATATAGAGAACACTACACGAGTACCCGTTGGAGACGATTTATCTTGCAACGAGTGGATTAAAAATTCGTTTAACTAGCAAAAGCGAGTTAAATACGTTTGGAAACCACGAGTGTGATGTTCTGTTTCTTACACACCATAGAAAGAAGCAATTTAAAAGATAAAACACTTTGTTGTCGACAATTAGTAAAATGGGAACCACCAAATGACGTCATTTTGTTAAATGACGTCATTCTGATAAGCGAGTCAACTTCCCAAGACTTAGCTAAATGTACATTTCTACAGCTTGTTTACTTCAATTCGAAGGAATTTTCTGAATTTTATGTTTGCTGATGTGCGTTGTAATAATTAAAATACTATAGTTGTACTCATGGGAGACCATTTGTATTAAAACGAGGGTCGTTTCAATCATACATTGAAATCACAGTAAGCGACGTGTTTATGAATGGTGCAGAGCTTTGCTCACAGGTCGCATACGTCACTCGGGTCACCGGCAATAAATAACCAATGACAAGCCACAAAAAGTGATCTACAACGACCGTGAGAGACGAAAAAAAAAATCTACAACGGCTGTCTCCTACACGGATGTGTAAGAATAAGTAATCAGCAATACCCTTACAGAAGTGGACCTCTTGTAGTAGTAAAAGTAAAAGATTTAAAGAATCTAAAACTCAGTTTACTAAGATCTGATTAAAAAAATAACATGAAAAAATTAAGTAGCCAAGATGACTATAGCATGCAGAGATTTAGTGGACTGAAAACTGATAGCATGTTTCATTTACAGTCAAACCTGTATATAACTGCCACTCAAGGAACATGGCAGAATTAGTTGTTATGGACAGGTGATTGCTTTAAACAGGTAACATAAACTAAAAGAGAAAACAATCTCAAGATTTTTACTTAGTCTTATTCAACTTACGTGCTAACACAACAAAAATGTTATACATACTGAGTCATAACCTTATTGCTGCAGAATTATCTCCCCATAGCGGAAGTAGGTACCGCACATGTGAGACTATAGCTTCCTCTTCCGTTCTGCAGTCAACCTGCTAAGACGTGTCGTTTGTTGCTGTCGGAATTTTTTTTATTTTTGTCTTTCTTGTGTGGTTCGGTCTCCTGGAGCGATCACACGGTTGAAGGCCTGTGCCGAGGAAGGTTGTTCGAAACGAATTTTGAATTATGACACTCACCTGTTGTGTCGTGCCTGTCGTTCTGGTTCGCAGGAACGACAGTGTCACATCTGTTGTGCGTGGACTTCGTCCGTTTGGACGAAGTTCCACAAACAATCACAGGTTGGGGGTACCTCGAAGGGTACCAGCCAGAAGAGTGGCAGGCATAGAGGTGCCTCCTCTTCTGGGTCCCGCCGTGCGGACGGCGATACCGGCGACTCGAGGGTGTCGCCGGTGTTGGTTTCATGCAAACCAACTAAATCTAAAAAGCATAGATCCTGTCCTAGTGATGGATGCCATACTTCCGTGGCTCTGGCCGGAGCTCAGCGGAGTATGAGGGCGTTGCAAGCGCAGGATTCCCATCTGTTGGATGGATGCCGAACGACTGTGGTTCTTGCTGGGGAAACCAATAGTTTGAAGCCGGTGCAAGGCCATTTGCACCTTGGTACCCATCTTATTGATGGAAGCCAAACTATTATGGCTCCGGCCGGAGCTCATATTAGTTTGCAAGCACCGTCGATGACGGAGCGCCGGGAGTCGGGTCACTCGACGGACTTTGACATCTCGGCGCCGGCGGTGCCGGTGGGCGCCGACGCCGTTGGCTACAGGGGTGGTGTGATGGGTTCATTGCGAAACCCAATCTATCAAACCTGGGTCGGGTCTTATCATTGGTACAGACCCAACCAATATTCATAGATGGGTGGAGGAGACTACAGTCCACGGTCCCCCATATGAATATGTGTATCCCGAGGGTCCAGTGCACCAGTCGACAGATACCGCGCCTGCAGGGGAGGGAATTCATGCGACCTCAATGCCGGCCAACTTGTTTGACCGAGGACGGGGATCGCGGAGGTATCCATGCGCAGGCAACGTGTGGCCGCACACACAGGCCGCTCCAGGGCAACCCCAGGAGCAGGCCTTTGGTTTTCAGGAAGCTTTGCTTCAAAGTTTCCCGGATTTCATGCGGAACTCACCCTAGTGGGGGTTTGTTGCTCCCTCCATTCCTTCGCCTCCTGGGATTCCTGCGAGACCAGAGGCAACTGCTCGTTTCGAGCAGTTTGAGGACGCAGTGTTGCAAGGCAAGCGGCGGATGCCTCACACCGATGCCTTCCGAGATACAGCGGCACCTAGGGCACCCTTACCTACTGAAGAAGTCTGTGCGGTGGACAACCCCCACCATCTGTCGGATGGTGCCTCCCTGACAGATTCCATGGTTAGAGAGCTTGCCAAGGTTCTGGCGTTTGTCAGAGACCAGGTCCGACAGGTATGTGCGGACGTCATACCTACCATCCCGGCCGAACCGAAGTTTCAGCGCGTCTCGTTCGGGAATCGCTCTGCTTCAGTGGTAGCCCCTAAGCAGGAGCCCGGCCTGCCACTGCTCTTTGTAAGATTGATGCGCTGATCGCAGATAGCGATTGTATCCTTGGGACCGTGGTAGAGAAGTACCCGGCTGCATTAGCCACGGGGAAACTCCTGTCTGGAGCGAAGGTGGTGTCCCAATCATCGTACCAGACAGTGGGTCAACATTTCTCTCTCACCCAGCAGTCGTGTCTGCTAAAGTGGACGCAGAATGTCGGCCGGCACCCAGCGTCTCGCTCCCGCTCGCCGACCTGGAAGCATTGGAGAAGTTGTCCAAGTTAGTCCTCCAGTTTAATAACCACCTAGGAACCTTCCTCTTTGGTTTGGATAAAGTGGTCGAGTGCCTTCTGGCGATGGCGCAAGGTTGTTTGGAGGCGTCTCAGCATGTGGTCCAACTGGCAGGATGCATGTTTTCAAACACCTTGCTTCTGAGACGTGACCATTACCTAATTAGTTAAGACCTACTTCAGAAGTCGCTCTGTCAGGGAACACGTTTGTGGTGGTACCCTCTATGAAGATGGAGACGATTCAATTGGTCAGATCCTTGCTGAGGAGAGGGGAGTGGGCAGCATCCATCGATTTACAGGACGCTTACCTTCATGTGCCGATTCACCGGACATGTTGGAAATTCCTGCGTTTTCTTTTCGATGGTAAGGCTTACGAGTTTCGAGTCCTACCGTTCGTATTGGCGACCAGTCCTCGCTTAGTCAAGGCAGTGGTGGGACGTGTGCATTCGATGGGAGTCCGCATGTACACTTATCTGGACGACTGGAGAGTCTGGCCAACCTGCGCTTGGTCATAGACATTATACTCTGACTGGGTTTCGTACCCAATTGGGAGAAGTCGGAGTTGGAACCATCCCAGATATTTACGTATCTCGGAGTTGTGTTCAATCTGATGGAGGTGTCTGTAGCACCGACAAAAGCGCTCCTCCACAATTTTGGAACGTTGTTGCAATGTTTGATGGTGGAGCAGAGTGCTTCAGTCCACACGCTTCATGTGGCGTTGGGACACCTAGAATCGCTGGCGGGATTGATCGTGTGGTTCAGATGCTTCAAGAGACCATTCCAGTGGCATTTTTCCCGCCAGTGGGACAGTCACAGTTGGGACATGATCGTGAACCTGGGAACTTAGTTTATATGTCCGGTCCGAGAGTGCTTGGAAGACCGATGTTGGTCGCAGGTCGTTCCGTTGCATTTTCCAACCCCCGAGTTGGTGATGTACACGGACACGTCTTTGGACGGCTTCGGAGCCCATCTGTTGGATCAACAGATGTCAGGGGTATGGAGTTCTCTCGAACGAAACTTCCATATCAACCTGTTGGAGATGGAAGCGGTTCGCCGCCCTTGCCTCCATTTTCGAAGTACCATTCAGCAACAGACGATTTTATTGATGTGCCCAACTGTTGAATCAACGGATGTCGTGGGTATGGAGTACTCTTCGTATATCAACAGATGGGGAGGCACCAAGTCGGAGACGTTGGCTTGCAAAGCTTTGGAGGTTCTCGAGTTTTGCGATTGCCTGGGAATAACATTGATGGCGAAGCACATTCTGTTGTCGTTGAATGTTCTCGCAGATGCCCTGAGTCGAGATTCCCTTGTTCAGACAGAGTGGATGCTCAACAGGACGGTGGTTGCTCAGGTTCTCGGATTTGGGGGCAGTCCACAAGTGGACATGTTCGCAACCAGATTGAACCACCAGCTGCCTGTGTTTGTGTTGCGCTTGAGTATGATGCCTTTAGCATGGACTGGACGGGAATGGATCTGTCAGCAACCGTGCCAGGTGACATTGATAGTGGTTCTCGCTCCTCCTAGTCTTGCTAGTGGATGAGCCGGTGCGGCTCCCTCTAATCCCGGATCTACTCAGTCAGAGACTGAGGCAGACGGTTTGGCATTCTAAGTCGGAAGTGTTCCGACATCACGCGAGGTGGTTGTCGAGTCTTCCTTGCGAGGCAGAGGCTTTTCGGAACACATTGCAAAACTCATCTCCACAGTGAAGCGCCCCTCTACAGAGGCCGGGTATCAATGTCACTGGAACGCTTGGGCGGCTGAACGGGATTGCAATCCCATGGCGCCAACTGTTAATGATCTAGCTGAATACTTCCTGTATTTAGTACAGGAAAGGAAGCTAA
>JAUUEI010591879.1:0-10538 GCA_032274625.1 Depressigyra globulus
TGGGACCGGCAACCATGGATTTCCACAAAATAATTTCGGTCTCGGAGATTGCATATCGGTCCCAGACCGTTGAAAAATGGCTTTTCCCCACCTCTGGTACAATTACTAGTGAGGTGGAATTTATCAAAGTCCGTTTCAACACAATCTGGAGAGTTTATCATGACAACATAAAAAAGAATGAACCAGTTCAGACATCATTATAGCATGGATCATGTCTCTGCCTTAAGCACATCTTTTATTAATGCAAGATGAACACTAGCAACTGGAGTCGAATGCTGGAACTAGTGGATGTCCTAGCTATTTGCAAGTAATTTTAAGTATTTACACATCACAACAGGCACAACGATTTATTGCAGTTGAAATGTTGAAAAACACCCATGGTTGTGCAAATTTATTTGCACAGGAAATTGTTTCTTTTTTATATGAATTGGTATCAAAAGTATTCCCAATATTGGACGAGAGATTTTCCCCTCTTAAGTTTGTGAACAAGCATGAACAAAAAAGAGTATTGTTTTATTTAATGACACCTCTAGAGCACATTGATTTTTATTTTATCATTGGCTATTGGACGTCAAACTTATGGTAATTCTTACATGTCTTTTAGAGGAAACCTGCTGCTGCCATGTAGGCTACTCTTTCTGATAAGCAGCAAGGGATCTTTTATATGCATTTACCCGTAGACAGGACAATACATAACATAGCCTTTGGTATACCAGCCTTCAAGTACACATAATAAGCAGAAGTACTTGATTCTAAATATATTTATGTATGTGGAGTTGTTGAACCAGCTGGATGTTGTACCCAGGTTAAATTCAATTACATTAATTCATTCATGCATGGGTATTTCCTCAAAAACAAATATATTGGTTCTGTAAAGTCCCAGTAAAAATCTGCTACCATGTTGAAAACTTTGACCATTATTATGTTTAAATTATGTGACTTAAGTATTCCTTGCACACAGTTCTTCAATTGTTAACGGTAAGTGGAAAAAACATCAGGCAAATAAAAACAACATTCTGGATTTAAAAATCAACAATTTTTATTTAGAATCTGGGACAATTAGACCGTCAGCTATGAAAATGCATGAAATCGTAAACTTTTTGTTCACAAATTCCTGATGAAATGATCTTTGTTCAGTTATGCTAAAACGGTGCAACATGACACATGAGGTGTGTTTATTCACTAGAACTTGAAGTTTAAGGTTGTTAACTTTCCATTCTGGAGCTGAAAGCATGGAATTGAGTGATAAATGTGTTACTTAGCATCTCTAGTCTTGCGCACTATCTTTAAAATTTCTCTGGGTACACCTGAATAAAATAAAAAAATAAAAATTACTGTTCAAAATAGAACTTGAAACATGAACAGAATTAGTTGCAATACAAGTGTAAGGGTCAGTGCTGTTGAACAAAACATTAAATATAAGGCTACATAAAAAGCTCATGATTGCACATAGAATACATTTCCATTCAAACTATATTTTACTGTCGTAACTCAGGGTTGTTTTAAACACCAATTATATGCAAATTTTACCTATAATGATTTCAAAGTAATACAATCTGGCACAGTGGCTTAATTCACATCCCAGTATCGGTTCCAACAGTAATTTTTTTAAATAAAGTTTGTATTCTTTAACAACACCACTAGGACACACTGAATATATTTTTAATCATTAGCCATATCAAGTAAAACATATGATGGTCATTTTGAAACATGGATCAAAGAAACCAACTACATTTTCCCATTAATAACAAGGGATCTTTATATACATTTTCCCATAGACAGGACCGTACATACCACAGCCTTTAGTATACCAGTCATGGGGCACTGGTAGGAATAGAAAAAAGCACAATAGGTGGTTTCATCAAGAAGGTTCAATCCTGCGACACAAGCAACTCCGACAAGTGCTCAACTGACTGAGATAGATCCCGCCCCAAGTAAGTCTTAAAGACTACACGGGGAGGTATAACCCATGTTATAAATATTCAGATCTCTCTCTCTAACCATAGTTGAGATTGTGTGTGCTAGGCAGCTTGCTTAAATCTTAATCGTATAAAACCAAACGTAATAAAACCAAGACAAAAACAAACTGGCAGAGATCCTGTGGTAAACTTCACTCTTGAAAAGGTTTGTTGAGGTCAAATATTCTTCAAATACACCAGTTCCACCACCCACTCCAAAATAGTTGCATTTCGCTGATAAATATCTGTTCACTATTAAGAAAATATAAATATGTATGAAACAATACTGTTTCCTATAATCCAACCCATTTGTTTGTTATTTCTACTGTATACAAATAATAGAAAAAAGTGATGGGATTTAGGGAGAAATCAGTTCTAAATGCATAAAGTGAAACAATATTGCGTGAATGGAAAACAGACCTAAAAGTGATTATCCTTGGTTTGTAGCTACTGAAACAGATTATATCATGAATATCTGTGTATCCAACATATTTATGGTTATCTGAATTTTATAGTAGCTCAATATAGGGTGGTATCTCCCAATCTACATTCTTTCAAATTAAACTGGAGACACATGGCATTTTAACAACTTAAATTATTTACAGAGGAGCAGGCGCCATAGCCCAGTGGTACAGAGCCCACCTGATGCGTGGTCGGTCTAGGATCGATCCACGTCAGCTAGCCACTGGGTTTTTTTCTGGATGTAATCATGCGTCCGACGCCGATATAACCGTATTTACATTTGTAAATTAAATGTATTGAGTGCGTCATTAAACAAAAAAAAATTAAAAAAAATATTTACAGAGGCATCTATAAATTCCAGAGCTGTAGTTTTTATTGCCACCCATGCAAGACATCCTATGTGTGCCTTGTGTTATAATTGCTCTCAAAATAAAACCATATGAATTGATAGAGCAAACATAACTGTATTTATACAAATAATTATTACATACTTGTATAACCATCAATCACAGTTGGTTACATTTATTCTTTATGAAAGAATAATTATTCTTTATGAAAGAAAGAAGTGATTTATTTAACAACTCTCTCAACACCTTGTATGTACCGTTATATCGGCACCATTCATATGGTTTAGGAGAACAAAGATATTGAAAGAGGAAACATGCTGCCGACACTCTGTGCGCTAGTCTTTCCGAAAAAGCATCTAAGGATCTTTCCCATAGACAGGACCGTACATGCCATGGCCTTTGGTATACCAGTCATGGGGCAGTTGTTGGAACAGGAAAAAGCCTGAATGATTGGTCCGTGACCCAAGCACCTCAGGCAAGCTCTCAACCAACTCAGCAAGATCCCACTCCCTTACTCTGTATGTATTTGATGGTGCACTTTGACCTTTGACCTAGCAATGATGAGATTCGTTCTGGTGATAACTGAAAGGTATTTTCCTATCTTATAACTATTTTCTGTTATCAATTTGTCAAGGATACATAACTCCATTTAGTGTCAAGAGGCAATCAAATGCATTGACTAGCATAGGGTAGTTTTCAGGATTATAAATAGTTTCTGCAGTCAGGATCACATCATAACTGCAAGCAAAAGATAACATGGCAATAACTCACACAAGTACTGGAAGGATAAATGGTGATTTTTTCTTTCTTCCCCCACTGTGTTTGAAATAGCATTGAAAAACATTCTAAAATAAAGTGCCATGGTGTTAAGGACATTATAGAGTGAGGTGCATTACTTATCAAGACTATTATAATGGTTACAGACGCATTGCCACAAGTTAGTAAAACAAAAATAGTATGAATTTAAAGAATCCGATATAATGACATTAAGCAAACAAGTTCTCACAAAACAATTTACTGGAAGGCTAGTGTAATTTCAAAATTAATAGTACAGTGCAAAAATAAACCAAAATTTGGAACCCCTTATATACCATGTTTTAAATATCTAAACAATGAGTTATTAACATTTTAAAATATTATGACAGGAAATACCAAAATATATATATTACTTGATGCTTACAATTCTGCGAGACCGCAGTTTTAACATGATCATAATGTCATAACAATTGGAAAGGTTATCAATTCTCTGTCCCAGCCACCTTTAAAAATACACCTACCTCAAGATAGGATACATATCCCACGATATGATAAATTAAAGTCGGCTCTGCTGGCACTGCCATTTTGTATGTGGTAGTTAACAACAAAATCAAAATGGCTGAACTATCAGTGCAGACTACTATTTATCATTGGTATCTGCTGTAACTTATTTATTTCTGAACCAATTTTTTTGTTTTAAAGCAAAAAAACACAAACCTTTCTTCTTATTGAAAATATTTACCAAAAACATTATTAATGGAGGTTTAGACTGAGCATAGAAATATTATCTAATAAATAAATGTCACAAACCAACGAGGCTTCTCAACATCCGGACTGACGACACTGAGGAAGGAATTCCAATCACCGCAGAAGAAGCGACACTCACATTTGTCCTTATGATTTAATAAAACATTTCTAATTGTCAAATTTTCTAGCACTTCACAGTTCTGCAATTACAAAACAAAATAATAATATATATATATATATATCTAGTAATTTATACATATTAGCTGCATTGTCTAGGATATTTACAAATATTGAAACATTTAGAATAGATCATCCAGTTTATGAATGAAATGCTATTTGCTACATTCGGTTAATACCCTCAGCTATTTAGCTCAAATAAAAGTTGTATTTGACTGAATTTGTTTTACAATTGTTTTACCAATCAAATTATCTTACAATGGTCATGCGCAGAATTTTCAATGAGACCGCTTGGTACAGCTTGAGAGTTAACTACACTATTTAAAAAATTAGGGTATACCAATATAAAAACTAATGGTGTAGACTATTTAAATTAATTCTACAGTTACATGTTCACCTCATAATTTATAATCTTCAAAATATGAAATATTTGTCATTACAATTTAAAAATTTCAATTAAAAAAAATTTTGAGTCACTAAACACTGCAATGTTGGATATCTCCTACATTTTGGCTCTTATATAATGGAATAACGATTTATGTCTGGTGTCCGAGTCAAAATGTTGTTGATTCGAGGGCAGTAACTCCATTTGGCCAAAAAAATTACATGAGATCATAACATTTGGCATGGTGCAAATTATTGTATTTAATGCTTTATTTTGGTTTAAAATACGTTAATAATCATTAAACATATAATTATTTTTGACTATTTAGCAGACCTTCATTTTTAAGATGTGCAAGTGATCGTACTTTCAGTACCCAATGTCAGTCTGGCCAGTATGAAAAATAGCACACGTTACTTCTAACAAACAGAAGAGGTAAAATCAATCATACTCATTGTAATAAACACATTCCAATGTCTATATCTTAGTAATTTGTAAAATGAATCAGTTTTGAATTTCTTTAATTATGTTTCATGCTTGAAAAGGAGTAGTCAAACTATACTAATAAAACGAACATAACATTGGACAAAATAAGTATTTATTATTTATAATTTTCTTCAAGAGAATGACTTTTCACTCACCAAAGCATTTTTTACAGATGCGATTTTTCTCTCGTCTTGGGTTTTCAAAAACTAAGATCTGAATAAGACAACCGAATAACATTGAATAACCCAAATAACACCTGATTTAGTTCTAAGAAAGAAAGCTTACATAATCTTGAAAATGTACAGCCTTGGCGTCTTTCTTCATAGCACACAAGCCTGGAAATCCTGCACCACATCCAAGCTGGGGATAATGAAAAAGTAAAACAGATAATTCAGTGGGAGAAAGAATATTGTTTTTTTCTGGTGTGTATGATAACATAAAGAAAATGAAAACAACAAATTAATGATGTACTTTCAGGGTTTTTCACTTCATGCATTGTTTTGTTTTTTAAACTGCTTAGTAGCAACAATATAAATTGTAAAGCAACATGAAAGATACATAGATATTTATGTACCCTATGTGATCTTTTCTCCCTAGTCGACAGCTCAAGTAAACCAAAGTGTGCAACGAGGATGTTGCTTCTACCCTAAATGTATCTTGTTAAAATGTTAACTTTACATGTTAGGTTTAATTATAAATTTTCACCTTTTATATGATTAGTAGTAGCTGATCAGAGTAGCCGACACCAGCTGAATGACATCCATTGATAAGCCTCAGAAAATGATATCAAACCTCAGAAATGACGTCAGTATGGAAGATGGGTCATAGAAAGGGAAATGATTTATTAATATTTCCATCCATCCTAACTGTACTGTTTGTAATTTGTTTTTCAGCTATATATTTTGAGGGTGAGGGAGGGGAGAGGGATTTTACCGATGCATTAATGTAACAAATGTAGGATAAATTCACTTTGCTTCATTGTTATGGAAAGCTGGTAGCATGCAATGAATGCACTGTTGACCTGTCATTAAATGGGTGAGTTGAAAATGTTGCTAGAGGGGTTTAAAAGGATTCGACTCTGCCTGCATGGAGTGTAACTGATTTGTCTTTGTGAAGATAACCAATGGATTTAAAGTATTTTATGAGACAACAAAATGTCTCACACTGCCAAATGACTACCTATCCACTCACTTCCATGACTTTCTTTCCAGCAAAATCAATCGATTGATTACAAATAAACTCTGCGAGATCAACTCCACATTCCCATATCTTGAAGCCACCTGAAATCATGAAAATAATGACAACATTGTGTGAAACAGACTTTAAGCTGTCATTTGGGTGACTAAAAACATACTTTCTCTCCCAGCATGACACACAAAAAAAAAGAGTAAATTAAAGAATCACAGGTAACATTAAGTAATATAATGTAATGGGTACATGTCGCCTTCCCCACCCCTATCTTGTAGCGGTAACAGTATAATATACATCAATGGCGCAATAGTCTATGCCATCGGACTATATTCAGGAAATTGCTAACTTATTATTTTGTTTTTGGACAAAAATCAACAATAAAAATCTGTTTGATAAATGGAACTTAAACATAAGGATCAATTAACATAACATAAGCTTTTAAGGGTTGGTTTTCTTCATTCAAAACACCAGCATTATTTTTGTATTTAAAGCGAAGACTGAGCAGACACCTTCATATATCCCAGGATCGAGGTCAATATGCAAAGAGATGGCTTCCAAAACTTGTAACTCGTCGAAGTCTAGTTTGGTGAGGTGTATTTCCAGAGACCTCTGTTCAAGCACCCTGAGCTTAACACCACGGAATACTTGTTTTATCGTCTTGATGTCAGGCTGGGAATGTAGAAATAAACAAAAGAAATATGTTATTGTGTAGGGCTAGCTGTGGGTGAGCAGAACATTTTACTAAATTATTTATATAAGCTTAAAAAATTGCACCAATGCAGTTATTTTCATACAGTATAAGTTATATCTGCGATTGAAACTATGATCTTTTTTAAAAAAATCAAACGTAAATTCAACAAGGTCTTAGCGGGACGAGTTAGGGATATTTAACAGTGTTATAAGGTGTTTTAAATGAAACCGAGATAGGTGCAAGTTGGAACCGAATGCAGTGAATGGGGACTCATAGATATAAAATAGGTCGAGGTGACATATTCTAAATTCTTAAATATTAAAAATATTTTACACATTTTAAATATTTGCCTTTGAGACTGCAGTATTATAGTTTTATACCGTTATGAAAACTAATAAAACCTACTTTGTATTAACCACCTAATGTTATGCTAGATATGAAATTCAGATGTATTCTTACTGTATGGCTGACTGTTAGTCCCATTTTTAAACATATGGCAGTGGCATCGGAACTGTGGTGGCTTCTTTCTGCCACCCCGATATCTGGACCAATTTTTTTTTTAATTTTTGGGTGTGAGGTTGGGATGTGCAATGTAGTGATTATCTTGTTAATAACACTTTAATTGGATGATATAATTTCAGATGCCAAATAGCCTATTGACTTTACCTGGCACGAGAATAGTGCCATTCCTGGTGCAATATTTGGTGCTCTGAAAATTAACTAGTAAAATTATCGGTGAAATACGCTTGTTTACCAGTACTTTAAAACTTTTGCTACAAAATTATGTATGAGATACCTACTAAAGTTGTATCTTAAATGCAGCAGAATGCAGGAAATGGCATGTAGAATTATTATTTTTTTACTGGGGAGCATGCCCTCAGACCCCCTAGCACTCATTTGCTTTGCTCGGTCGACATCCACCTCCACACTATTAATTTGCTTCCGACACCCTATGTATGGCCATGACTCAATGCTACTTTAAAGTAACTTTGATTTAAACAGAGACTGTAATTGATAACTGCTGTGACAGTAGATTTACATGTTTACATACTGGTATTTTACACTCTGCTGGAAGAACTTCAATAGAATTTCTTCGCTCTGTCGATTCATCACGTTGTAATTGCACTTTTATTTCTGAAATGAAAAAAATTAAATCAAAGTCATGATTTCCTCTATGCAACCAACACCAAACGCATTATTTGTAGTGAAGAGCCTATTATAGTGTCACAGCCAGCTGATTTGCATAACTGATCAAGTATATGAAATGTATGCATTTCCTGAAGAAACAAAATACACACACAGAAATAATTCCTAATCAAACAATACCAAACTATTTTTGGTTAATTACCGGTTGACACAATTCATGAAAATATATATCAGAGCTCGCGATGACCCAGGAACTCAATTTAAATATGCATAAAACTACAGTGGGCAAGGAGCTGAATTAAAATTGTCTTGTTTTAAACTTTTTTTTAAAATCAAACAAATAAAAAAGAATCTTTGTCATCAAGTGGCTAGCTGACGTGCATCAGGCAGGCACTGTATCACTGGGCTATGATGCCCACCTTTTATTATTTAAGCATTTAAAACAGATCTCCATGTTTGTTTTTGTCTACTAGTATATGACACTGTGCTCTTCGATTTGAATTAGCCACTTGACCTATTTAGGTCACACGAATTATATGCTGTTTGGCAGATCGCAGTCTTCTAGTGGGTCGAAGAGTTTTCTCTCGTATCCAGGTGTGTGAAAAGATGGAGGAAAGCAAAACAAGAAATGAGAATATTGTTTAGGAAGAATCGCAAGTTTATTAAAAGTGTAGTTGTGTTTGTATTTTGTATTTGTAAATGATGTTAGATGATGGAGAGAATGTAATTTTAAATATTAAAAATATTCTTGACAATGTCCCTTTAAAACCAACTTCCTGATATTTCATTATGTTTTTTGTTTTAGCAATGATAATGCAAATTCAGTTTTGAGGTTTTATAGATTTTTATGAATAATAATTCAAAACTATTTGGGTATAGCCTAATTTTCTTTAGTAGTTTTAATAATGGAAACGACCAACGATAAAACAATATGATTATTACAAAGCAGCGGTTGGTTAGTTTACATTGAGCATGCGCATTGGCGCACCGTTCATTTAAATTCCCCGTTGCAGACATTCTTACTGTAACATGAATCATTTTAATTGACCAATGATATCAGGTGACTCGTGTCATTATCAAATGCAATATGCGTTTACCTTTACTAGCTTTAGTGTGAACTTTACCACTTTCTCCTGGTTTACTATCTGATTTAGATTCATTGTCAAAATTAAATTTGAAAGCCATTTTGGTTGAACCACGTGGATAAGTTTACCAAAACTAGTCCAAGCATTTTGTAAAACATCCCATGATTGGTCAAAATAGGTATTACTTGGGTTCAACCAATCCAAAATTAGACCACATTCCGTCAAGATGTAAGTGGTGTTGACTCGAATATTAGGTTCAAGATGATTAAAAACGTTGAACCATGGTAACTTTTTAAAACAGTATTATTAGTTACGTCGATATGCTTTATGTGGCGGTTCATATTATAATTAAAACTGGGTGGATCTGGTTTTAAAGGGGAGGATGTGCAATGCGGCTTTCCAGAAGATTCCACGTTCTTACACGTATCGCTAAAGACCAAAACTCGTCCTAAACCTAGAAGCGTCCTATTTTACGTACGGCTTGTTTATAACGAATCTGCGTACGCTTGAACTTTGACAACGCATCAGTTCTGAACCAGGAAGTACTTGCTACCGATGGAGGAAAACAACGTATAAAAAAGTTATTTTTATACAAAAATCATTGTACGATCGTTATTTTATTATTTATACAGTAGCATCTATTAAAAATCATATGCTGTATTAATACTACCAACAACTAAATAATCGGCACTTGTCAACAGCGAAAAATCCCCTCGCTGCTTTCTTATTGGGACAGGTCACATGACGTAGGTTAATTGCACCCATGAACATATTCTTTAATATGAATTTAATTGTGAACAGAAGGGAAAGGTTTGATGTGTTATGCATTGCATGTAATAAACAATTAAAATAGCAGTTAAAAAACAAATACAAGTGATTTTTTTTTCAATTTAGGGGTGCGTTATTTTGTGCCCGTCAGATTGAGTTGATGGGGGGTTCACGGGCATGATAGCACTCACACCCGTCAAAAACGAAGGTCTGTAGCCGATGATAATAAAAATCAATGTGCTCTAGAGGTGTTGTTAAAGTGCCTGTGTCATGGCTCATTTTATTATTAATATGCAATGGAATAATGTTGACATAACTATATACAATAATTAATTTTAAAAA
>JAUUEI010592212.1:0-10528 GCA_032274625.1 Depressigyra globulus
AAGAGATTTACAAGAAAACTGAATTTACTTTGGTAAAAAACTTGATTAACGGAATTACAATTGATGATTGGGTATGTTTTGGTGAAATAGTTGCAAAAGCAAATAGTAGTGAACAAATGACACTATTCTAAATATAAGAAGTACGAAAGCACAATAAATAGGACGATGACCCGTAAGCATCCGAGCAAGGTGTGGATGAGTAAGTTCTCTGCCAGCGAAAAAGAAAAAAGGCAACACTCAAAAAAGCAAAGTGTCTTCAGACACATTGCTTTTTCTGCTGCCCGTTTATAATCCCATCAACCACCCGTTGTCATTCAGCCATTTCAAATACCAAAGAAAAGCCTACGAATTCTAATTCAAACACTACGAATCTTAAATTGGACTAGATTTTACACCTAATTATGTGTAATTTGCATCTAAATAGATTGGAAGGCTGCAATTATGGTGTCCATTAATTTGTTTTCACGTATTCTTTTTTTCCGAAAGGGAAACCCCATTGAACAAAATAACCCCAATATGAAAAATCTACGAAGTCCTATCTTTTTGATGCTTGTGGCATTTCTATTTGTCGCTGCTTGCAAACGCTCCAGTTCCAAAATCCTAGATGGCAAAAATGCAGAAACACTCAGCGAATACATCACCGCTTATACAAGTGGTGTCGTTTCGAGGGCAGAACCGATTCTGATTAAGTTGACCAATCCGCAAGAAGTGGAGGAAGGCGCCAAAGCTGACGCTGATTTATTTAAGTTGTCTCCAGCTGTAAAGGGAGAATTGATTTGGAAAGATAGTCGAACTTTGGCTTTTTATCCTGAGGAACTGTTGCCTTCTGGAAAAGAATATAAAGGAACTTTAAACCTGAAGAAGCTTTATGGCAATGTGCCGGCTGAGCTAGCTAGTTTGACTTTGGCGTTTTCGACGATTCCGATGCATGCCCAATTAAGAGCCAATCCACCTTATTTGGATGCAAAGACAAAAAGCTTTTCCATCAAGGGTGCTATTGTGGGAACAGATGTGCTGAAGGCGGAAGATGTTGAAAAGTGGTTTGAAGTAAGTGGTGTGAAGGAGCCTGTAGTGGAATGGAATAGCTATGGCGAGGCAGCCAATTTTACTATTAAGAATATACCTCAAACGACTAAAGCAAAGGAAATTAAGATTTCTTGGAAAGGTGCTAAGTTGAATATGGAGAATCTAAAAACCTCGGTGTCTATTCCAGCTAAAGGGGCAATGAAGGTGCTGCGAGTACAGTTTGATGATAATGCAAGACCTGCTTTTACCGTTTATTTCTCGGAGCTTTTGGATAAAAAGCAGAATTTTAATGGACTAGTCAGGATTAAAGGTTTTTCGGGATCGGCTTCTTATCTTGTCAAGGGCAGTGTATTATCTGTTCATCCACAAACGAGTATTACAGGTACTTATAAAGTAGAGGTAAATAGAGGTATTAAGAGTTTGGATGGTGCAAAGTTAGCCAAAGGGTACACACAGAGCCTTGAGTTTGAAAAGGAAGAGCCTAATTTGAGGTTAGCGGGGAGAGGGGTGATTGCGCCACGTTCTGGGGCCAATGTTTTCTTTCCTTTTGAAGCCGTTGCCTTGAAATATGTGAATGTAGAAATTTTTAAGATTTTTAATAATAATGTCCTTCAGTTCTTTCAAGTCAATGAGCCTGATGGGAAAAAAGATTTGAATAGAGTAGGACGCATTATTTATCAAAAGAAAGTAGCCCTGAGAGCTATCAACCCAGATGCGAATACTTCTATTTGGACACGATATGCGCTTGATTTGGCACCGATTATAGATCAAGACCCTAGCGCCATTTATCAAGTAAGAATTGCTTTCCAACCAGGTTATGGTGTTGATGAGTGCGATAGTTTTGGGGAGGAAGAGCTCATTAATTTTTTGCCGGTAGATGGTCGTGATGATGTTACGAGTGTGATGGGTGATTATTATGGATACAAGGGTCGGTTTGATGGTTATGAATGGGATCAGCAGGATAATCCTTGCGCAAAAGAGTATTATAGAAGAGAGCGATTTATCCAAAGAAATGTTATTCTATCAGACATGGGTATTATTGCGAAAGAAGGAGATAATAAAGAAATCTTCTTGTCTATCGCAAATCTGAACTCGACCAAACCAATGGGGAATGTCGATATCGAATTTTTTGATTACCAGCAGCAGGCTATTATCTCAGGCAAAACAGATGCAGAAGGATTGTTTCACTCTGTATTGCCAAGAAAACCATTTTTTGTGAAAGCGAAAAAAGGAGATAAAGTTGGCTACTTGAGAATGGCAGGTGGTCAGAATCTATCTGTCAGTAGATTTGATGTGAATGGGCAAGTGATACAAGAGGGTACGAAAGGTTATCTGTATGGAGATAGAGGTGTGTGGCGCCCAGGGGATAGTATTTTTCTGAATTTTATCTTGGTGAAAGAGAAGGGTATGGAAGATGGATACCCCGTGAGCTTGACGTTGAAAGATGCAAGAAATAATGTCTATCTAGAAAAGACGGTGAGCAAAAACTTGAAAGGACTTTATTCATTCGCCGTGGCGACTCGGGCAGATGCGCCGACAGGTTATTGGAACGCAACGGTAAATGTGGGTGGTTCTAAATTTCATAAAACCCTTCGGATAGAAACGGTCAAACCCAATCGTTTGAAAATACTTTCCGATTTGCCTAAGAAGCTTTCGCAAAAAAATGCTAATAAGAAAACAACACTCCAAGTCAATTGGTTACATGGAGCGCCTGCTTCCTTCGTTGATGTAAGTGTCAAACGACAATTTCAAAGAAATAAAACACGGTTCAATAATTATGGAGATTATAAATTTGATGACCCCACAAGAATGGATAATTACCAAATGGTCGATGTCTTTGAAGGCAAAACAGATGAAGGGGGAGCCGCAAGTTTTGTAGATAATATCTCCGAAGGAAAGGAATTTCCAGGTATGATGAAAGTAGCCTATCAAGTAAAAGCAACAGAGAAAGGAGGCGATTTCAGTACAGATAATTTCGCTATTACTTTTAGTCCTTATGATGCTTATAGCGGATTGATGATTCCTAAAGAATATGGCTATAAAAAGTTTAATTTAAATGAGCCTAATACTATACAAATCATCTCTTTAGATGCTGATGGCAAAGCAATTCGTGGACGTAAGTTGGAGTTGAGTTTGTACCGTATTCAGTGGAGCTGGTGGTGGGATAGTGATGATGATTTTGTTAGTCGATTCAACAATTCTAGGTACACTTCCGCAGTAGAATCCATCAAGGTGATAACGGATAGCAAGGGAAAGGCTTCTTGGGAAATCACGCCTTCCAGTTGGGGCAGATATTTGGTTCGAGTCTATGATCCATTGAATGACCAAAGCTCGGGAGATATCGCTTATGCCGGTTACCCTTGGGGAAATAATAATAGCCGTGAGCAATTGCAAGCAGCCGCAATGTTGCCGCTAGAGCCAGAAAAGAAAAAGTATAATGTTGGGGATAAAGTGAGTGTGAAAGTACCGACAGGTAAAGTAGGACGTGCTTTGATTACCATCGAAAAAGGGGGAACTATTCTTTCCTCCTTTAGAAGGGAATCTACGGAAGGAACCAATATTTTTACTTTTACGGCAACGGAAGAGATGGTGCCTAATGTCTATGTTTCAGTATCCATGATTCAACCACATGCTAATACGGGCAACGACTTGCCGATGCGGATGTATGGAATAGTGCCTATAAAAATCGAAAATCCGAAAGCAAAGTTGAAGCCACTAATTGCCAGTTCCAATAAGTGGGAGCCAGATTCAGATGTGTTTATTGAAGTGAGTGAATCAGAAGGTCGCCCGATGGCCTATACCATAGCAGTCGTCGATGATGGATTGCTGGACTTGACGAGATTTAAAACGCCTTCGCCTTATGATGCGTTCAATGCAAAAGAGGCGTTGGGGATTAAGACTTGGGATGTTTATGATTATATTTTGGGCGCTTTCAATGGCGATAATAACAGAATCTTAGCGATAGGAGGTGATGACGAAGAGGTCGATAAAGAGAAGTCTAATAGCGCAAATCGTTTTAAACCAGTCGTTATCCACTTGGGGCCATTTGAATTGAAGAAGGGCGAGAAGGTGAAACATAGATTTCACTTCCCGAATTATGTCGGATCCGTGCGTGCAATGGTCGTCGCCGTAGGGGATGCGGCTTATGGAAATGTGGAAAAAACGATTCCAGTGAAAAAGCCTTTGATGGTTCAGCCCACCTTGCCAAGGGTATTGGGTTCGGGCGAGAAGGTGATGTTGCCCGTGACGGTATTTGCGATGGAGCCAGATGTGAAAGAGGTGACGATTACCCTTTCGGAAAAAAGCGGAATGGTGACTTTTCCGGAAGGAAAGACGAAACGAGTTAGATTCGATAAAATAGGAGATAAAGTTGTTTATTTTCCGGTTAATGTCAAGGACATACAAGGAGTTGCTTCATTCAAAATAGAGGCTAAAAGTGGTCGCCATGTGGCACTAGATGAAATAGAAATTTCCGTCCGGAATGCCAATCCAATGATGTCAGAAGTAGAAGAATTTGTCATCAGGAAAGGGGGCTCTGTTGATAAACAGGTGAAGCCATTTGGCGTGACAGGTTCCAATACCACTACTGTGGAAGTGGCGTCTGTCCCTCCACTGAATCTTGGTAAACGATTGGATTATGTGATTCGCTATCCACACGGATGTATTGAGCAGACAACTTCTTCCGTCTTTCCACAATTGTATGTGGGCGCTTTGATGGAGATTTCAAATGCGAAAGGAAAGGAGATCGCCAATAATGTGAAAGCAGGAATTGAACGATTGAAATTATTCCAACAGGGTGATGGTGGGTTTTCTTACTGGCCTGGAGGGGATCATTCGGATTCTTGGGGTAGTAATTATGCAGGGCATTTTTTGGTGGAAGCCAAGGCGAAAGGATATGTAGTGCCTGAGTTGATGTTCAATAACTGGGTTGGTTTTCAGAGCAATCAGGCTAGAGATTGGACCCAAGCCACTGAGCGCTATAATTTTTCTGCAACCGATCAGGCGTATAGGTTGAAGACACTTGCCCTTGCGGGAAAACCGCTAAACAGTGCTATGAACCGCTTGCGCAAAGAGGAGAAATTACCCAATATGGCACGTTGGCATTTAGCGGCAGCTTATGCACTTATCGGTAAGAAGGCGATTGCCAAAGATGTTTTGGCGCAAGCAACTACAGAAATCAAAGACTATAGAGAGTTAAGCTATTCATATGGTAGTGCTTTGAGAGACAAGGCTGTTGCATTGATGACCATGGAGATGCTGGATATGAAGGCTAAAAGCTTCGTCTTGTTAAAAGATATTAGTAAGGAATTGAGTTCACATTCTTGGTACAGTACACATTCGACGGCTTATGGTTTGTTGGCGGTGTCGAGCTACTATGAAAAGAATAACGCTTCTGAATTAAGCTATTCTTACAAAATAAATGGTCAGTCTGGTCAAGCTAAATCAACCAAGCCAATGGCCAGTCACCTATTTGCAAATTCAGATAAGGCACAGACGGTGTCTATTACCAATACAGGTTCTGGTGATTTATATGTAAGGATTATCAGAAAAGGAAAGCCAAAAGCTGGCGAAGAGAAACCTATTGAGGATATTGATTTGAAAATGTCTGTCGTCTATAAAGATTTGGAAGGGCGTACTTTGAATCCAACAAAATTACCTAGAGGAAAAGACTTTTATGCAGAAGTTAATATCACTAATCCAGGGACTAAATTCCGCCATTATGAGAATATGGCCTTAACACAAATATTCCCTTCTGGATGGGAAATAGGGAATTCAAGAATGAGTGAAGTTCAAGTTTTTGATGATAACTCAAGTTTTGATTATCAAGATATTCGGGATGATAGAGTCTTCACCTATTTTAGCGTAAGCACATACAATTCAGTTACTTACAGGGTTTTGCTTAATGCATCTTATCCAGGAAGGTATTATTTGCCAGCCACGTATTGCGAAGCCATGTATGACAATACGATACGTGCTGCAACGAAAGGGAAGTGGGTACAGGTCGCAGACCTGTAGAGACAAGGCACGCCTTGTCTCATCCCAAGCAGGCAATGATTTGTCGCAAGTAGAGACAAGGCGCGCCTTATCCCAAACAAGTAAAGAATTATAGCAAGACAAAAACCCCAAACAAGCAAGAAATAATTTCTACAAAGAATCCCATATTTAGTACCTTTACAAAAAATTAAACCATTGGAAAAGCAGGCGCCACAATCAGGACTACTATTTACAAAAAGCTTCATCAAGTTTTCGGCAATCTTTTTGATTTCGATAATTTTGTTGATGGCTTTTTTGCATTGGCGCAAAGGTGATTATTCTGTTGAGGTTGCTCCTAAAGTAATTGATTCGACAGAAGTTAGCCATTAGCAATTCAATAAAACCTACAACTATGTTTGGTAACCTACTAGGAGATTTTGAAAAGAAGCAAGATGCTATGCGCAAGAAATTAAAGGAAATGGTCTTTGACTATGACTTTTCAGATGGCGCTATCATCGTAACGGCTAATGCCTCACGCGAAATCCTAAACATCAACATTAATCCAGAGAAGGTCAACCTTTCGGACAAAGAAGAAGTAGAGGATATGGTCTTAGAGGCGATTAATAGGACCTTGGAGGAAGCAGCCATTAAAGAGGCAGAAGAAATGCAACAATCCATCGGGGATATACTACCAGGTGGGATGGGTGGATTAGGAGACCTTTTTAAATAGGTAGTCGTATACTAATTGATTTTGTGGAACGTTCTTGAGCGTAGGTGTATGTCCTACTTTCTAAAGTGGCGTGTCCTTTTTGTTTTAATTCAAATTCTTTAATTGCATGAAATCTAATCAGTTATATATCTTTGCCCTATTCTTTTTGTTGGTTTTACCGAAAATCGGTATTAGTCAGTTTACCGAAAATTTAGTGGGATATTATTCCTTTGATCAGATACCAGATATTCCAGATGAATCTCCTTCTGCAGGGGGAGATGCTAAGTTTCTGAATGGGATTGCTAGTGCAGAATGTGGTGTCTTAGGTGATGCTTTATTCTTTGACGGTATTTCGAACTACATGGTTTCCCTAGGGACCGTCAATAATCAATTTAGTACAACGGACTTTACTTTAAGCTTTTATTTCAAGCCCTATCCAAAGTCGGGTTTGATGAATGTCGTTTCAAAGTACAGCGGCGATTGTAGTTCCGTTGTGCCAGGGTTCTCCATAAGATATAAATCAAATTCTTCTGAATTATTGGTTGAAGCCATTCAGGATGTGGACAAGCGAGTAGATTTTAAGATAAAATTGGACATCTCAAATTGTTGGCACCACGTAGCACTTGTAAGAGAAGGTAACAACATAAAATTATATTATAATGGTGAGTTAGCCGGGAATCAGTCCACTGCCACTCGATTGAATATGAAGAACAACGCAACTTTGGCGGTTTCTGGAGGGCCTTGTATTGATAAGACGGATACCAGATATAGAGGATTGATTGATGAGCTTCGAGTTTATAATAGAGCTTTGAAACAGAAAAGAATTAAAGAATTATACTTTAGTCCAGATAAGATTGTAAATCAGGATACCATTATTTATCTAGGAGAATCTGTAGAATTACACGGAAACTCTCCCTGTGGAATTTCTTACCAATGGCTTCCAGAAACAAATATAGTAGGGGCTAAAACACCTAATCCGATAGTGACGCCGATGGAAACCACCACCTATACTTATCAAGCACATACCGGACAGTGTGTGGGAGCTTCCGTGGACCAAGTGACTATTACCGTAGTAGATCCCAGCAAAGTGGATTGTAAAAAATTGCTATTTCCATCAGCTTTTACCCCAAATCATGATGGGCTTAATGAAAATTTTACCTTTGATACGCCTCTGGTAGTCATCGATGAATTTAAATTATTAGAAATTTTTGATCGCTGGGGTAACCGAGTTTTCGCTACAGAAAATCCTTTAGAGGCTTGGGATGGTAGCTTTGGGGATAAAGAAGTGAACCCAGGTGTCTTTTTATATCGAGCCCAATTTGTCTGTAAAGGCGAAGAAGAGAACCAAGTTGGACAAGTTACTTTGATTCGATAAACAAACGCAATGAGAAAAATTATTCTATTTATTGTTTTAGCTTTTTTGAGTTTCTTTTCAGGAAAAGCTCAAGTAGCTACGGCTATCGAGCCTTCTGCTGTTGATAAGCTTGATTTTAAGCCACTCAAAAAGGCTTTACTTTGGAGAATCTCTGGTAAAAATTTGCCGCAGTCCTCTTATCTATATGGTACCATCCACATGATAGATAAAGATCAATTTTTTCTAGATGTAGAAACGGAGGAGGCCATTAAAGAAAGTAAAGAAATTGTTTTTGAGATAGATCTAGAAAAGGAAATGAATCCAATGGCCATGATGTCGTTGATGCCAAAGATGATGATGAAGGACAAGACTTTGAAAGATTTATTATCGGAAGCCGATTATAAAATAGTAAAAGCTAAATTAACAGAAATAGGTTTGCCACTTTTCCTTATGGAAAAAATGAAACCTATGTTTGTGTCCATGATGATGGAAACGCCACCGTCAGCAGGTGACCAATCAGATGTCGTTTCTTATGAAATGCACATTATGGATTTGGCGAAAGCTCAAAAAATACCAATGGATGGTCTAGAAACGGCAATGTATCAGATGAGCATGTTTGATAGTATTTCTTTAGCGTCTCAGGCGACAATGCTGATGAACACTATTCGGGATACTACTGATAGCGAAAGCGCAGAAAGCATAGCCAAAATTTATATTGATCGCGACATCAATGCCATGGTCAATATGATGGGGGAGCCAGAAGATGAAGCCATTACAAAATACTTGCTTGTGGCTCGAAATAAAAATTGGATTCCAATCATAGAAAAGAAAATGGCAGAAAAAACAACTTTTTTTGCTGTTGGAGCAGGTCATTTAGGCGCAAGCTTTGGGGTGATAAATTTACTCCGATTGGCTGGCTATACAGTCGAAGCAATTAAATAATATGGCACTCATTAAGACTGTTCTCGGTAAGACCCCAAAATTTGGAAAGAACATTTACCTTTCGGAAAATGCAACAGTCATCGGTGATGTGGAGATGGGGGAAGACTGTAGTGTCTGGTTTCAAGCAGTTGTAAGAGGGGATGTTAATTGGATTAAAATGGGCGATAAAGTTAATGTCCAAGATGGAGCCATCGTCCATTGTACCTATAAAAAAGCGCCAACCACCATTGGGAATAATGTTTCGATTGGTCATCGTGCGATAGTGCATGGCTGTACCATTGGGAATAATGTTTTGATAGGAATGGGCGCAATCGTGATGGATCATGCAGTCGTCGGAGACAATGTCTTAATTGCTGCTGGAGCTGTAGTGCTAGAAAATACAATCATTGAATCAGGAAGTATTTATGCTGGCGTTCCCGCAAAAAAAGTAAAAACACTTTCCGAAGAGACTTTTAAAAATACCGTAAAACGGATTGCCGATAGCTACAATTTTTATGCTGATTGGTATCGAGAATAATCCGTTTAGCAAATACTTCATAAACCCAAAATGATGAAAGTATTTTTAATTTCAATATCACAAACGATGAGCATAAACATCTTGCCAAGCACCCCCATCAACAATCCGATCGCATCCAGCACTTTTCAATTGTCCAAAAGCCTGACTACTTCTATTGCCTGATTGGCAACAAAGGATAATCGGTTTGCTCAATCCCTTTAATTTATCAACTTGATAGGCGATGGTATCCAATGGGATATTAATAGAATAAGGTACATGTCCAGATTGGAATTCTTCTGGCGTGCGTACATCAACAATCGTGGCTGTTTTAGATTTAATTAAATCGTGTAAAGTCATGAATCCTTTAGTTTTATTAAAGATGAATCCCTAACAACCTTATCGAATTAATGTTGACATGCCTTGTAAATTTTCTGTGCGACCATCAGGTAGAATGGCTTTTAGTTGCCACGCATATTGACCCGTAGGCATTTGTTGACCACGGAAAGTGCCGTCCCATCCTGCTGTCATATCATTAATAGAAAAGTCAGATGCTTGGAAAATATTTTCGCCCCATCTATCAAAAATACTGAAAGATTCTATCACTACATTGGTTTCTCCGACGACATAGAGCATGTCATTATTGCCATCATTATTTGGAGAAAAACCTGTCGGTACATAAATCTTAGTTGATTTGAAAACATTGAATAGTATCTTCGAGTTAGCAGAACAACCATTTTCATCTGTAACCATTAAGTAAAAATATTCCTGGAATGAAGGATATACCAGTGGAGTAGGGCAGTCTATGCAACTCATAGAGCCTCCAGTTCCAGAGGTCCAATCATAAGCGATCGTTCCAACCCCATTTTGAATGTCCGCAGATAATTTTACGGTATCCCCATAGTTAATATTAATATTAGGTCCTAAGTCAACTTCAATGGCAGCAGGTTCAAATATTTCTGCTACAGGCAAAGTATCCAAACAGCCTCTTGAATCTTGAACGTAAACTTCGTAAGCGCCAGGATATAAT
>JAUUEI010592323.1:0-10526 GCA_032274625.1 Depressigyra globulus
TCTCTCTCTCTCTCTCTCTCTCTCTCTCTCTCTCTCTCTCTCTCTCTCTCTCTCTCTCTCTCTCTCCACATATATATGGGGGTTGATGTATTTGAATAATTTATTATTTGAGGTTGGTATAGTCGTCTAATTGGAATTTGGGGTTGATGCCATTGAAGTGATATAATTTGAGGTTGGTGCAGATATATTTTTAATGTTGAGTTGATATCCTCAAAGTGTTAACTGCCATTATGTGCATCTCTATGGGACGACTGTCACTCCAAGACGATCATCTAAACGATATTACATCCTTCCTGCTCCACGTTTAGGAGGACTGCCACTGTCTACATATTTAACGATACATACAGTTCTAATAGCATGCACTCATGAATCGTTGCTTAAACAGTGATATCAAGTGTTCATGAAAGGTGATCATATCCTGCCCCACCAGTGGCACCCGTCATGAGTACAACCTACACCTGTCAAGTCCATTTGTTTTTGTAAACAGGTTAATATGTACAAGAGTTTCACCAAAAGAAAGAAATGGCATGTGCAAGACCAAAATAGGGTAGTACACCCGGCATTATTTTGGTTAGTGATGCGTCATATCGTGAAATAGTATCAGAATATCTACCATAAAACCTTGTGAAACCTTTCAGGAGTCCTAGGTGGTTATAACCCGGATAAAAAGAAACTTCTCTTCTAGAATATGTCGTTTAAGATCAGAGGGACGGGATCGAACCTCCTCGGTGTACCCATCAATTGGGCTTTTTCCAGTACAACCTGTGCTCCACGACTTGTATACCAAAGGTCGTGGAATGTATTGCCCTGTCTATGGGAAAATTCATATACAAGATCCCTTGCTGCTTATCGGAAAGAGTAGCCTTTGTGGCGACAGTGAGCTTCCTCTAAGACATATGTCACAATTACCATGTGTGTGACGTCCAACAACCGATGACAAAATAAAAATCAATGTGCTCTATAGGCGTCGTTAAATTAAACTTTTAAAGTCAGGATATGATCAATATGTCTTAAAGTATCTCAGAAGTTGCGAAATGTAGGTACCTAAAGCTGGAGCAGAAGGAATGTTGCTCGACATAAAGGGAACATTGACTATTAGAAAGTTGAAGCCATCCTTTTTATCGAACAGCTTTGTATGAAGGTCACCGTCGATATGAATCTCCATATTCGAATCTGATCGACAAAACTGTTATCACAATCAAAAACGTGTCTCTGCACAAGACAGTTGAAAGGGCAAGGTCGAGACTGTCTCCAAGAACTACAATCAAGTGCCTCGTCCATAGGTGGACTGTCACTCCAAGACGGTCATGTGAAATATATTCCACTCCTACTGCATTGCTTTTAAGAGAACTGCCAGTACCGCCGACTTTTATAGATCTGCACAGAACAGACCTCAGTGGATACATACAACTGTGATAGCCTGCATTCATGAATCACTGTCTAAACACTGATGATAGCAGATGTTCGCAAAAGTTGAGCATATCCTTCCCCACGCCACGAGCACAGCACACAGCTGCCGAGTCTATTTGGTTTTATACTTAGGTTCATATGTACAAGCAATTCACTAAAAAGATGAAAAAGCATGCACAAGGTCAAAATAGGGTATTGCATCAGACATCATGTTGGCCAGTGATGCTTCATATCGTGTAATAGCCTCAGAATGTCTACCATAAAACTTATGAAAGCTTTCAGGAGTTCTTGAATGGCATAACTCTGATCAAACAACTTCTCAAACCAAGGTATGAAACAGATTTATTACTTGCTGTAGTTTGTTTTATTTCTAACTCTGCTGGATAAATCAATGGAAGGTAATCTGTGATCTTAATATTGCTGAATGATATTCAGAACCACAGTTAACTCGTCTATTGTTGGTGGGGGTCCCTTTTTATCATAATAACTTTCAAATCTATGATATCACAAATCAACAGAAGAATGTTTTAAAAATGTTTTTTTATTTAAATAAAAGACAATGGTTGTGAGTTTCTATGTATTGAGACCTAGTCCATTTAACAGAAATATAAACGCGGTTTTCCTATCTACATATACATGCACGAGACCGCAGTCCATTGTTTATGTGAAATCAGCATATCTACGAAGAAAGCAGATGTTGATATTCGTAGAACTTCTTCTGAAGTCCCATGTTTCAAATATTACACAATAGAAAAAGAGTGTGTGTATTGTCTAGACATCAAAATGATCGTGAACATTGAAAAATGCCAGTGAACATTAATCTGAAGTTAGTTTCAGCAAAACAACAAGTATCCTTTCGAGTCCAATAGTGTAAGAAATTACATCACAATTTATGCTGAACCATCATATCCTTAAGTTTACAAATCAACATTCTCGTCTGCATTCATTTCAGTACAAATTCTGTGTCGGAGCTGAGAAATTATTCTGCACAAAATGTCATTCTATCAAGGCACTTACATTTTCAGAAATGCAGGTCCTCGTTAACTTATATATATATAGAATAATCAGTATAGATTGACCACGAACAGTTTCAGATAACGACCATTCTATTATTGAAGAACACAAAATGACGGTTGGTAGGATTCAAACAAACTCCATCGTTTGGCATATGACTTGACAATCCAGCGCACCACACACTCGACAACCTTGATGTCTATGAGTCCCATCTCAGTTTGCTGTTTTTCAAGTGATATGTACAGCATGACCAATTTTTAACATCGATAAAGCGGGCAGCATGGCCCAGTGGTACAGTGCCAGCCTGATGCACGGTCGGTCTAGGATCGATCTCCGTCAGCTAGCCACCGGGTTTTTCTCGACGTAATCATAACCGTATTTACATTTGTAAATTGAAATGTTTTGAGTGCGTCGTTAAACAATAACAAAACAAAAATAAAAAATAATCATTTGTGCTAATGAGGAACTATTTTGTATTAAGAACGACAAAACTGTTCGTATCTCTGCACATGACAGAGTTGAAAGGACAGTCTGGTCAGGTCTGATAGTCCAGCGCCGTAACCATTAAACATTGTTGAGCATCACCACGCACAACGGCGAGAATCCACATGATACAGACATAAAGCAATTCCTAATGAAAAAGACCTAAAACGTCACCAAGTGTAGGTGCATGCTCAGACCCCTGCAGGGAGATTCAACTTGGTGGGTTTAGATGGTAGAGTCTCCACATAATGGATACTTATATGGAAGGAAGTGATTTTTACTCCTAGTAAATGGTTGATGTACATGGTGATGGTGGTGGTGGCTACCTGTTTAACGTGCTTATAATTCTAAAAAAACGTTCAAGCACGTCCATTCCGGGCACAATCGCTGATATGGTCAATGGCTCTGGCTGGAACAGAAGGGTATTTAGTTTGGTGTATATGGAAAAGCGAAAAAGTGCATTTCATATTACATTGGGGACTTGAATTTTACTTATATCATCAGGCTTCAACTTCTTAAATTGCCACATTCTATATTTGTCAAAGAAACGAATTTATTTGATGTTATAAAGGTATATTGTACCAGCTTAAACCCAGCGCGAGTTTTTAAGGGCTTAATGGGTAGGTGTAAGGCCACTACACCATATCTACTCTTATTAACGTCTACTAACAATTAACTACTGTCGTGGGCAGACAACGTGGATAGCTGAGATGTGTTCCCAGGACAGCATGCCCGAACCTTAATTGGATATAAGCACGAACATAAGGTTGAATTGAAACACGTGATCACTCTTCCCTGTCGATATCACCACCTGAATACCAGAGCACCAGTTGATCCCGCACCGAGGGAAAACACAATAATAAAGGCACTAGCTACCAAACTAGCTGCTCTGTTTTTCAACAGTGTGACATCATTGTTGCAAAAAGTCCCAGTACAGCAGTTGGTGGTGACAATTTCCCCATTGGCTCTTATCTCTTCGTATGTACACTGCTGACTAAAGCATCCGGCAATAATCACAGTGCCACTTTTGTTGGTGATCCGTTGCAGCTGTCAATAAATAAATAAATAAACAAATATATAATACCTTTTATTCGCAATACAGCAGAGACAATCATATATTATAGAATACTAATATTTAATCAGACTAAAATTTAATCTTACCGTTTCATTATCTATCTTTATATTCGTATTTAGAAATGACCAAACAGTAATGTTTTTTTTTAAAGTATATTACTAAAGCACACAAACTATATCAATAGATTATAAACTGCACGTACAAGCATCTACTAAAGTAAACGTGAAGAATACGTAATAAAAACAAGGAGCTTCGATCCTGCGACCCTACCACCTCAAGTGAGCTAGATTTAAAACAAGGAGTCTTTCAAACTTACCCTACATGATCCAGTTTTCGCAACTTGACAGCTGTGTGATTGACTAGCAACACTAATACAGCGATCCTCTTTGCACGTGATGTTGAAACACAAGTTAGTCTACAATGTATAAAATTCATATTGTTTTACTTGTCGATATTGAAAACAACATATCTCATCCTGGTTATGGACCTTTAAAAGTAATCTAACACACGTACCCGACGGGCAATATGCACATATACATATTTGTTATATATTTCCTACAGTGATAACAATCGATGAATATGTGTGTTATTAACAAACATATTGTTTGAGTAATTGATGACAAACATAGCAGAGAAAACTGGCTAAAAGCGTTATCAACCATGCAGGAAAATCTCCCTTCAAAAGACAACACTACACAAATATGCAAATACACACAACAAACAGGTAATGGATTAAATAATGATGGTAAATGAATATCGAATGAGATGCATTAGCTAACATACCGAAAATGTATTTAATTTGCTCTCCACCAGGTTTATAACAATGACTGTCGAAACTGTTTATATAAACAATGTGAGAATTGTTAGGCAACAAAGTGATCTGCCGGTATAAACATAACGACAATCGTAACTGCCATTATTTCCAGGCAAACACACATCAGGAATTAGTTGTGTGCACAAAGCTGCGCAACTTATTGCAACATATAAAAAGGTTTTACCAGTTACAGATACACATATAATACATTATCAATGATATCCAAACGGATATGTCCTCGCTATAATATTGGGCAATAATATACTCCGAATACCTCAAAAACAGTAGCACACTCTAGGACCTATAAAATGAAGATTGTAGGGTTGTGTTCTGTGCTTTTCACTCTTCTGGTTTTAAAAACATCAAAGGCAACAGAGGACAGAGAATATCTAAGGAATCTACGAAAATTTCTTTTTCAAAACTACAGCCGAGAGATCAGACCATCGTCAACAACAACAGAAAGACTCCCAGTGAAGCTACTAGTGATGCTGAAGTCGATATTAGAGCTTGACCAGGCTCGACAAACACTTTCAGCCAGCTTGATATTGATAGTTTCGTGGTTCGACAAAGATCTGACGTGGAATGTTGACGACTTTGGAGGACAAACCAATATTTCCATCTCAGCTGATGATATATGGACACCAAATGTGGTACTAGTTAATGCTGCAGAAAACTCTAAAAAACCTCGCGTGATTACCACGATCCTTGAGTCTAATGGATGGATATCGTATGTTGTAGTGGATGTATTTCAAACAAGCTGCCTGGTCGACATTTCACTATATCCATTTGATACACAAAGATGCAGCATTACATTTTCGTCTTCTGAAGACTTCAACCTGTGGGCGTCCAATAACACTAAATTGATAACTGACCATGGGTACTTTACAAACAGCAATGAATGGGACATTATCGATATTTCTGTAATTACGAAGTTTGTGAAACTTAGCAACAGTAACATGGTGAAGTTTGTCTTCAAACTGCAACGCCAGTGGAAGTTCTACGTTCTGAGTGTCATCTTTCCAATGGTTCTGTTGTCGGTGTTGAACGCCTTTGTGTTCCTGTTACCCGTTGAGTCTGGAGAGAAAATGTCCTTCTTGATTTCAATCCTCGTCTCGTATTTCGTCTTCGTTAACTACATCAACGACGCCATGCCGAAATCAACAACTCCGTCTAGAATGGCGGTTTACTTGGTTCTCGTTCTATGTCAGAACTGCATCTCTATTATCATTAACGTGGTGATCATTGGCCAACACTTTAATAAAAGAATTCAATGTCTCTTCAGTGTAAAGGATCGGAAAATAATTAAGGTTTCCCCACAAGAAGGTTCTGCAACTAGCAGTGAGGATCCTACTAACATGCCTTCTAAATATAACGTGGAAAAAGCTGGAGCTGAACGAATATTGTTTGTCACATTTCTTTGTCTAGCCACTCTAAGTCTGACAGTTTTCATTTTGTAAACTCTAACGATGTTACAAGATGTTAAGCGATGTCAAGAAATGCGATTTCCTGTTATATATTTGATGTTTTGCTACAGCTATTCTTAGACTCATAATGATGTGAATATGACTGATATTCTTGTGCAGGCGAATTATAATAACGATGCAGCTGTGATTGCAGGAACCCACGAATGACTGTCAACAGTGATGATACCAGGTGATTCTAAAAGTTGACTTTATCCTGCCTCACACGTGGTATCAGCAAGGGTACAGTTGCCAAGTCCATCGTTTTATTAAAACGTCGAGAGGTTAACATTTTCAAACCCTTTTAACGAGCATGGAATTAATTTAATTTTGGTGCATTGAAGATTCTAGATTGGGACGTTGATGATTTTGGAGGCGATACCTATATGTTCACAAAATCCATTTGACAAACACAAATCAAAAACACAAAACTGTTATCACAAACAAAATCGTATCTCTTCTCGAGTTGGTACACTGCATTTTAATATGTTTCTCGACTACAACCTTCGAACGAAGAAAAGACAACATTCATAACTGAACTGATGATTAGTAAACACTTTAACAAAGAATTCTATATACTTTCAATGTAAAAGAACGGAAAATAGTCAACGTTTCCACTCAAGAAGTTGGTACGAAATTATAAAGTTTCATTAGCTGGTGCAAAAGAAATAATGTTTGTTATATTTCTTTGTATATCTGCTCTAAATCTGAGAGTTTTGGTTTCTAAACTCTACCAATATTACCTAGTGTGTGCTTGATGTTAGTTCGTGCGAGTGTTTGTCACATCCTAGGTTGCAATACACAAGGTTTAATCAACACCAGCAGCCAAAGGTCAAGAGAGAAAGGATGCAATGTAATCAATGCACGTGGAGGTCAACAACTCCTTCTAGAATGGCGGTTTACTTGGTTCTTATTCTATGCCAAAACTGCCTCTCTATTATCATTAACGTGATGATCATTGGGCAACACTTTAATGAAACAATTCAATGTATTTTCCATGTAAAAGAAGACAAACGAGTTAAAGTTGCTCCGCAAGATGATCATGCAACTAACAGTGATGGTGGTACTAACGAGCATTCCAAATTCAAAGTGTCATCATCTGGTGCAGAACTAATATTGTTTGTCATTTTCCTTTGTACGGCTGCTCTAAGTATGACAGTGTTCATCATATGAAGTCAATAACAATATTAACTGAGAAATATTAACTAGTATTTATTATATCGGACTTATTGGAACAGCCATAGCGAGAAAATATCTTGCTCTGGTTTTGTAATCATCGTATGACTTGTTCTTACAGTTTAAGTTTAGCTTAAAATGCATACGACTGATTGTGACTGGACCTGTCCATTAAAATATGACCTGATATAAAGATCGTCTTGGAATATTACTTGGAAATACAAAACATAAACACATGACAAATGCGTGCGTTAAACTTTAAATGGACATGGAGAAACCTACGTCTGTAACTGATATAGAATAAAAATTGGATATCACAGAATGGCATATCACAGGATGAAAGTTATGCATTATTCTAAATGTTTCAAATTAAAATTGTACTCGAGAAAGTTTCATAAAAACTGTAAGCTAAAAAAAATATTTAAACATTTATTACAATACAAGCATTTTATACTTCTTACTATTAGGCACCATTATTTGATATATGTTTGTCACAAAAGCATAACATGAACATTATCGATTATAATCGAGACGATGTTTGCATTACAAAGTTTGATGTGAGAATTGTTTTTATTTTTTAATCAAGGCAGTTGAATGGAGATTTGTCGATGAGATCACTTGGAGTGGGGAGTATGGCGATATAAAATATTTTCATTAATCAAATGTGTTACCGTGGGACTAGTTATTGGTTACTGACAATATATTAACAAGTGGAAGACGAAATGTCTCGATTATTAAGGATAGATACAGTGGAGGTCAGGGCGAGGGACGTGTTCCCATCGGAAAACAAATTTAAATGCTTTTTCTCCTCCTTTTTCTTAATTGTGTCCTGTTATACTTGGTCTCTCAATACTTGTTTTACCAAAACCGCCCTTAATTACAACCAAAGTACTATAAACAAAACAAACCGTCAATGCTGCTGGTGATGTATAAACTGCTCCTGTCACATGCGATGGTGGAGCTGTAGACGCCAATGAGGTGGTCGTGATAGATGTTGACGAGGTTGTAGCACCAGCTCCACTTGATTTTGCGAACCAAGTAGTGGTCTTTGACGCTGTATTTCCATTCGTCGGTTTAGATGTCGTTTGGTTATGAGTTCTGTTTGCATTTTTGTATGTGGTTTTACTCAAAATTGTGAAGAGTGTAGGTGAAGAATTACTCAAAGAATATGCACTAACTGTGCCTGTGGAAATACTTGTGGATGACCTTGTGTTTTTGAGAATAGTAGATAAAACTATATTAGTAGAATGAGTGGTTGGTGCTGTTTTACTGATAGAGTTTATAGCCGAACTTGTGGTGGATGAATCGTTAATAATGGAATTCTTCATTGAGGAATTTGTATTTATGGAATCTGTGGTTAACACATTGATGTATTTTGTTGTTAAAGAAGTAATGGATTGTGTAGATGAATCAGTTTTCACGGAAGGTGTGGCTAGTGAATCATTATGGCTGGAATTCTTGTTTGAAGCTGATGTGGTAATGGGGTGTGCGTTTGTTATTGGTGTATTTATAGAATGTTGGTTTGATGTCTTTGTGTTGGTAGCCTTTGAGGGTAGTGCAGCTGTATTAAAGGACTTTGGGGTTGATTTACGTCTATTCATAGAATTTGAGGTTAATGCAGGTGTATTTATGTCATTGGGGGTTGATGTCCTTGAAGTAGTATCATTTGCGATTGGTGAAGCTGTAGTATTGAAACTGGGGGTTGATGGTTTTGTATTGATAGTAATTGAAGAAAATGCCGTTGTATTTATGGAATTTTGAGTTGATGTCTTTGCATTAGCAGACTTTGAGGGTAGTGCATTTGTATTGAGATAATCTGACACATCTATGTTTGTAGATGTACTGAATGAATTTGTTGTAACAGCTTTTGCTGTTGATGCTGCCACACTGACATTATTTGTAGCTGTATTGATGGACTGTGTGGTTGTAGTGGTTAAATGTGTAGCAGTTCCGAGAGATTTAGTAGCTGTATTTGTGACAATTGTAACTGCTTTTGTGACATTTTGAGCAATTTTGGTGACATTTGTAGCTGTACTGATGGAATAGTTGGTTGATGAAGGAGTACTAACGGGTTTTGTGGCTGTATTGATGACACTGGTGGCTCGTAGATCTGAGCTGATGGACGTCATGGTTGCTGTACCTGTACTGATGGACTGTTTGGTTGAAGAACTTTTTCTGACCGTGTCTGTTGGTGAATGAACAGTACTAATGCTGGTAAGGTCTGTTTTCATAAATTGCTTAGTTGATAAATCTATGTTAAATGACCTCAAAGTTGATGATGATGAATTGATAGAAAATGTGGTTGATGAATCTGTAATGTTAGGATCCATGGTTGATGGAATTGTACTGATATAATTTATGGTTAATGATGCTGTATTATTGAAATTTGTGGTTGATGACTTTTTATCTGTTGGTTGCGTACTGACCGAATTTGTGGTTGATACATTTATATCAAGGTTTGTGGTTGTTAAATACTTTGTCGATTCTTCTGTGTTGGCTGTTGATGAAATATTATTTATAGCATTTGTGATTGATAAATCTCTTTCGCTGAAATTTGTTGATGGTGAATTTATATTTATTGAATTTGTGGTTGATGAATCTACAGTGATTGAATTTGTGGTTGATGAATCCATAGAGATTGAATTTGTGGTTGATGAATGTGTAGTTATGGGATTTGTTCTGGACGAATCTATACTGATCGGATATGTGGTTGACTGGTCGCTGTTTATGAACTTTGTTGTTGATGAATCTCTATCACTGGGTTGCTTAGTTAATGAATCGGTGTTCATAGATTTTGTTGACAAATCTATATCAGTAAGATTTGTGATTGATGACTCTATATGTTTTGAATTTGTGGTTGCTGAATCTATATGTTTTGAATTTGTAGTTGATGAATCTATATCTTTTGAATTTGTGGTTGATGAATCTATATCTTTTGAATGTGTGGATAATGAATCTATATCTTTTGATTTTGTGGTTGATGAGTCTATATCTTTTGATTTTGTGGTTGATGAGTCTATATCTTTTGAATTTGTGGTTGATGAATCTATATCTTTTGAATTTGTGGTTGATGAATCTATATCTTTTGAATTTG
>JAUUEI010592434.1:0-10523 GCA_032274625.1 Depressigyra globulus
TTTTTAGTGGTTTAAGAAATCTTGGAAATATTATATCCATCTTCTTTAAGTGGATACCATGTTGGTGTAATCTACAATATTTTGACATAATGATTACTCTTTTGACATAATTTATGGTACAATCTTCTTTTTATGCAACTTTGATAGTATCTCTGCATAAAGTCTATTACATCAATAAGGAGAGTGAATGCGAATTAAACCAAACCTATCTCATAAGATTATATGGATATTTCTTATCATCACAATGGCTGTCTCAGCAGTTGAAATATCTAGTATAGGTCAGGCAATTGATGCGGCAGGTAAGCAGCGAATGCTTTCTTATCGTATATTAAAGGATTATGTGATGCTTTCTATGGAGAGCAAGTATAAAAATCCAAAACAAGATATGAAAAAAAGTCTTGATAACTTTAAAGAGTCAGAAATAGCACTTGTGGCGTATGTCAAAGATGCAAAGATAAAAGTACTATTTTCTGAGATAGAAAAAGATTTTTCAGTCATCGAAGCGATGGTATCACAGCCTTTTAAGAAAGCTGAAGGTGAAGAATATCTTCGTAAAGCTATTAAGTTGAAGTTCTCTTCACATGAAATTGTTTTAGCACTTCAGAAAAAGTCAGGGGAAAAATCAACAGAGATACTCAATAAAATAGGAGGATTGCGAGCGATATCACAAAAGATAAATAGTATCTATCTTTTGAAGACTATGGGTGTGACATCAGATTTTATTGAAAAGAGTATGAAAGATACGATGATGACTTTTGCAGGCTCATTAGATTTTCTTGAAAAGGCAGAGTTGGCTGATGCAGAGATGCAGCAGAAACTTACAAAAATGAAAAAGATTTATCGTTTTTTCCAAGTGATGAGCGAGTCTGATAATTATGTACCTACAATAGTAAGCAAGAAGTCCGATAAGATGCTCAAATATGCAAATGAGCTAACCAAGCTTTATATAAATACGATCAAATAAGGAGAAAAGATGAAAAAAATGATAAAAAGTGTATTGGTAGTAGTTGCCGCAATGATGATGTCACTTTCAGCAGCAGAAACAGAGAATGTAAAGACAGATGTGTCTATGTTAAAGATGTTTAAGGTTGCTATGTCGTCAAGAGTGATGATACAGCAGGTCGCAAAGGCATATTTATATGTAGGAAATGATATCGCTACGACCAAAGCAGAAAAAGAGTTAAAAAAGTCACTTAAGAAGTTTGATGCAAAGCTAAAAAAATTAAATAATTCGATCAATGATCCAAAAGCAAAAAACCTTTTACTCTTTATCGAGTCCAATAGAGAGGATATTGGTGACCTCCTGAAAGAACCCTATAGTCTAGAGAATGCTCAGGAAATTATAGATTTGGCTGAGGCAATATCGGAAGGTAGTTTTAGTATTGCAAAAACTTTTGAGAAGAAAAAAGGAGGAGCCAAGTTGGGCTTTAAGGGACAACGTTATCATATAATACAAATTGCAAAATATTATATTGCATACAAATCAGGCATCAAAGATAAAAATACAGTTAAGCATATGAAGCAGTCTGTCAATGCATTTCAAAATGGTCTAGAACTGATGAAAGCCTATCCTGAGAATACTCCGGATATGAACCGACTTGTCAATAAGATAGAAAAAGGATGGAAAATAGTACATCAGTTCTACCTGGATATTGAAGATGGTGATCTTCCATTGATTGTCTATGATACCAGTAAAAAGATTGAGAAGAAAATGCAAAAGTATATTGGTGCATTGATAAAAAATAAATCCAAAAAGAAATAGGTTATTTGATATGAAGCATATACTCACATACCTTCTCTTATGGATAGGTATTGCTGTATGGTTGGAGGCTGCAGTGCGAAGCGATGTGGTTGTGATAGAGGCTTCCGAAGGAGTCCAGCATAGTACACAGGAGATCGCCAAAGATTATCTTCTGAGCTATGTATATCCAGAGAAGAGATCTTTTAGAGAGAGAGTCTATAGTAATCTAAAAGTATTAGATAGTAATATTAAAGCTATAGCAACCCATACAAAAGATAAAAAGACAAAAGGTATTTTGAGCTACTTTGCAACACAAAAAGCACAAATTATTGAGCTACTAAATACAAAGAATACTCCCGAAGGGATTGAATCCATGGTTGGATTCAGTGAGATCTTTGTTGAGGGCTCCAAAAGTATATCAAAACATCATAGTTATAGTTTCTCCAAAGAGGAGAAGATGCTTATGCTCACCAGAGAGATGTCTACATTACTAGGAAATATAGCGAAGTATTATGTAGCCATAGGTATTAATACAAAAGACCTATCTTATAGAAAAAATATGAAAAAAATGGTAAAAATATTTCAAAGAGATTTAAACAAGCTCAACCAGTATAGCTATAGCAATGAGCTAGGAGAGACAAAAATATATCTCAATAGGTCTTGGCATGTGATGCAAACATATTTAAATAAGGTTGATTCCGTGAAAGCTCCGGCTTTATTGTCGATATCCAGTAGAAGTATACAGATGACACTTGAAAAACTCAGTATATATCATAGTAAAAATCAATAAAGAGGAGCGAATATCATGAAATCAAAATTTTTATTTTACCTCCTCTTTATACCACTAATATTGATTATTGCAGGATTGGCATATTTTACCTACCATAGTTTTGATAAGTACCAAACGATACAGACCAGTCAGAACTATATAGACCTTGCCAATGAGATAGGTACCAATATGGAAAATATAAATGAAGAGAAACTAAATAGTGCACTATATCTTGCTTCTTCAGGTGCTGAAAATGTAGAGAAACTTAAAACAAGTCGTATCTGGGTGGATGGAGCACTCCAAAAGCTTTCTGTGTTGATGGCAGATCAGCAGATACTCAAACCATATAAAAGTACGGTGAATACAGTATCAATGAGTATTGTAGAAGCACGATCAGGCATTGATGCTCTGAGCGGAGGCTATGATACAATATTTAATACTTTATATCAGAATGAGGTATCTGCACCACTTGTAAAAATAGTACATAACCTAAAGACAGTACCCCTGAAAAAAGAGTTACAGGGATATATGCAAGCTTTTTCAGAAATAATAAATAGTATTGAAAATATAGGTAACGAACAATCCTTTCTCTCTTATATCACACGAAGTAAAGAAAAACTTGATGATACAAGTATCCATTTGTGGGAGTCTTTAGTCTCTCATGATTTTTTTCCTTCCATGAAGATGCTGGTAGATAAAGATTTGTCAGATAAAATTCTCAAGCTTTATGAAAGAGACAAGGAGTTAGGCAAGATAGAGGTGCTTAGAGCAGGTGTCTTTAGTCATGCACTGGATGCAAAATATGATATCATACCTGAAGATATTGTAAAGGCATACACGCTTTTATTGAAAAAAGTATATGTAGTCAAGAAGATGCTCTATGTAGAGATGCACCGTACTCTGGATAAAAGTATCACTACTGTCAAAAAAGATATGATTCAGTACGGACTGGCTATGCTGTTTGCGCTGCTTGCGCTGATCTTTCTCTTGCGGACATTTAGTACTGCAGCTAGAGAGAAAAAGGCATTAGAGAGTGCATTGAGAGATATGGTCAGTAATTTGGATGAGGAGAGACAAAAAGAGCTAGACACTATCATTAAAAAGGGTGATACTGTTGCTACATATCGATTTTTGGCAAAGACGACACAAGAGGCACATGAAGCACGTGAGCAGGCAATCGAGGCAGAAAAAGCCAAAGACCTTTTCCTTGCAAATATGTCTCATGAGATACGGACTCCCCTGAATGGTATCCTCGGTTTTACACAGTTACTGGAGGGAACGAAGCTTGATGGTGAACAGAATGAGTTTCTTGATGTAGTAAAAACGAGTTCCAATAGTTTGCTGAAGATCGTAAATGATATTCTGGATCTCTCTAAGATCAAAGCAGATAAGATGGAGCTAGAGTACATCTCTTTCAATACGATTGATACGCTTAATGATGCGGTGGAACCCCATGAAACCAAAGCATCCGATAAGAAGATCGAGTACACAACATTTATCGATCCTGCCTTGCCGCATCTTATGGGCGACCCTACGAAACTCTCTCAGGTAATGACAAATCTGATTGGTAATGCTATGAAGTTTACAGATTATCAAGGGATAGTCAATGTCTCGGTTGATAAAGTAGATGAAACATTAAAAGATGTAACAGTACGATTCAGTGTTAAAGACAATGGTCTAGGTATTAGCCCGGAACAACAAGAGCATATCTTCCATGCATTTTCTCAAGCAGATATCAGTACGACCAGAGAGTTTGGCGGTACTGGGCTTGGGCTTACTATTACCAGTAGTTTAGTAGAAAGAATGGGTGGAAAGCTAGAACTTGTAAGTGAAGTGGGTAAGGGTGCAGAGTTTTATTTTACCCTTGTTTTTGAAAGAGGAAACACCCAGGAGGATACTGGTTTTCAATATGATGGGCTCAAGGTAGGCTATTTCAAGCCCTTGGGGACACCGAGAAAAACAGTAGAGATAAATTTGACTAAGTATATGAAGGCAACAGGCGCTGTTCTGGAAGAGTTTAGTAGCTTAGATCCTGAAGTTGTTAAAAGCTATGATACTGTAATTTCTGATTATTCGTTTATCGAGACCCGTGACAACATAGAGCTGATTACAAGTATGGCTAAGCATACGATTGTGCTTACTTATATTTCATATAGTGACGAGGCGAGGAATTTACTTAATAGGGTAGATAGTATTATCTACAAACCTCTCAATATTATGAAAATAATGAAAGCACTTGAAAAGGCTATCCACGGTATCGGACAAAGCACTAGTAATGAAGGAGTACCTAAAAAAGAGACAAGAACAAAAGAAGCTTCTTTTCACGGCGCACGCCTTCTTGTTGTAGAGGATAACGTGATCAATCAAAAATTAATCAGTGAAATTATTAAAAACTTGGGAGCCGATATTGAGATTGCAAATAATGGAAGAGAGGCAGTGGCACTACGTCAATCTACTATATATGATATGATACTAATGGATATTCAAATGCCTGTACTCGGCGGCATAGAAGCAACTCAGGAAATCATCTCTTGGGAAAAAGAAGAACAGGTTGAGCATACACCAATCATCGCCTTGACCGCAAATGCACTGCAAGGAGACAGAGAAAAATATCTACAGGCAGGAATGGATGATTATCTCTCAAAGCCCATTGATATAGGAAATTTAAAGAGAGTACTTAGTCAATATTATCATGGTTCAGAGACTATGGGCAATGATATAGTTGATGAGGTTTCTCTTTCTGAAGAGATATCAGTAAGAAAAGAGACACTCAATAAAGTGGAGATAGTAACTGAAGGTAAAAGCTCTTTTACTAATGAAAAAGTATTACTCGACGAAGAGGTATGTAAGGAAGAGAGCAGTGTAGAGGTAAGAGGCTCAGCTGCTATTCTCATCTATACACATAATATGCTAATCTACAAAATTCATAAGAGTAGTTTGGAGAAGCTTGGTTACGAGGTGGACTATATAGACAAGATAGAGCGTCTAGTGGAGATTGTAGAGCAAAAAGAATATAGCTATATTCTACTTGACGCAAATTTAATGACAGAAGATAGTTGTGTTGTTGTAGAGTCACTTTCTGATCTTGGAATGCACCCTGTGATACGAGGAACAGACTACCATTCTTCTTGCGGGAATATTGCTACCTATACAACGATCAAGGAGTTAAAGGAAGAAATACTTCGATAAAATGCATCAATAAAATCGACCCATTCCCAAGTGGGTCAGATGATAGAGCATACATTTATACACAGCTCTTCTCTGGAATCTCCAATCATAAATTTGCTATAATCTACAGGCATATATACTTGTGAGGAGCATCCAATGTTTGGAATATTTGATACCAAAGAGAATCCCAAAGAGGCAAAGATACTGTTTGGTTCTAGCGTAGAGACCAAAGAGGCAAAAAGTGAACGTAAAAGCCCCTACAGCGGTAAAGTGGTCAGCATCTTTCCGATCTGTCATGAAGAGGATGCCCTGCGCGCACTAGAGATCGCCCAGAGAGCAGCTCCTGTGGCAGCCAAGTCTCCTCTGCATCAGCGTATCGCATGGCTGGAGGATGTTGCCGGCAAACTACGAGAGTATAGTGAAGATTTTGCCACACTGATGGCGGATGAGATCGCCAAACCGCTTAAGTTCGCCCGTATCGAAGTGCTCCGCTGTGCGGAGACGATAGAGCTCACCGCCAAGGAGCTGATCCATCTGGGTGGAGAGACGATCCCTACTGATGCAACAGAGAGCGGCAAAAAGGTACTGGCATACTACAACCGTGTACCACTGGGGGTCTGTGTCTGTATCACACCCTTTAACTTCCCGCTCAATCTCATCGCGCACAAGATCGCCCCGGCACTGGGAGCGGGCAACAGCGTTGTACTCAAACCCACCCCGGAAGCCCCACTGACCGCCTATCGTCTGGCAAAACTCTTTGTCGATTCAGAGCATGCGATACCCAATGCCCTCAGTCTGGTCTATGGCGATGCAGAGGTGGGCTCCACACTGGTCAAAAGCCCTATCGCCAGAGCAGTGAGTTTTACCGGATCTGTTCCTGTGGGCAAGATCATTACCCAGCAGGCAGGGATCAAAAAGGTCTCTCTGGAGCTTGGTGGCAATGCCGCGACCTTTGTGGATAGGGATGCCGATCTGGAGGTGGCAGCCAAGAAGTGCGCCTTTGGTGCCTTCTACAACTCCGGACAGGTCTGTATCTCTCTACAGCGTATCTATGTGCACGAGGAGGTCTATGAGCAGTTCACTGCGCTGATCGCAGCCGAGACAGCCGAGCTCAAGGTAGGCTCTCCCTATGAGGAGGAGACCTTTATGGGGCCACTGATTGACGAGGATGCCAGACACCGCGCCAAAAGCTGGGTAGCCAGTGCCAAAAACGAAGGTGCAGTGGTAGCAGCAGGAGGAGAGGAGATCGATGGTATCTTCCCTCCGACGGTGATGGCAGATGTAACTGACGAGATGAAGATCATCTGCGAAGAGGTCTTTGCGCCGATCGTGAGTCTGGTGAGTGTTCCTGATTACAAAACAGCGATCACCAAGATCAACAGCTCTCCTTATGGGCTCCAGTACAGTATCTTTACAAACTCTCTGGCGACCACACAGCGTTTTATCGAGGATGCCGAATGTGGCGGCGTGATCATCAATGATATTCCGACCGTACGCTTCGATATTCAGCCCTATGGGGGCAGCAAGCTTTCAGGTGTAGGCAGAGAGGGCCCCAAGTGGGCACTCGAAGAGTTTACTGAGATCAAAACAGTGATGATTTTTTAAAGGATTTTTATGGAGTATATGTTTGCACCAGGGTTTTTAGGAACGAAGGCACCTTTTTTTATGGATTTTGTGACGATTGTGGTGGCACTGTTACCATTTCTCGTCTGGTTTGGTGTGGGGTTGATACGCAGGGGGTATTATGGATTTCATACCTTTTATCAGATACTTGTTTTTATCACCTCCGTGATCGTGGTGGGATGGTTTGAGTATGGGGTACGCGTTGGTGGCGGCTTTAACAGCTTCATCGTGGGAAATCCCCGACCAATGACACTCCTGCTGAGTATACTGGTGGTACATATCGTGATCTCCACAGCTACGACTATCTACTGGGCAAAAACCCTCTGGCAAGCCTATGGACACTATCAGGATGGTAGCCTGCCTGGAGGCTTCTCTGTGCGTCATATTGCCAGAGCCAAACTGACACTGTTTGGGATATTTATGACGGCATTGACAGGAATCTGGGTCTATCTGTTGCTGTTTGTGTATTGATGAAAAAAATAGCGATCTCTGCCTGTTTACTAGGTAGGACATGCCGTTATGATGGTAGGGAAAATCGAGACAATGCCTTGCTGGAGAGACTTGAGGGGGCAGAGCTCATACCCTTCTGTCCGGAGGATTTCTGCTACGGTACGCCGCGCCCCACCATGGATCTGGTCGAGACGGAGCAGGGGGTCAGAGCCCTTTCCAATCTCACCCAAGCAGATCTCTCTCATCCTATCATCGCCTATGCGGAAGCATTTTTTGACACCCATCCCGATATAGATCGCTTTATCGGAAAGGACCGTAGCCCCAGCTGCGGGGTGTGCAGTGCGAGACTTTATAGTAGAGAGAAGCAGTTGCTCTCAGAAGAGGCTACGGGACTGATGGCAGTGGTGGCAAAAGCGCAGGGAATCGAGTGTTGGGATGCAGAGCGATATTGATTCGACTTTTGCGATCAAAGTGCTTTAGACTGTGGATTCCGGGTCGTTGCCCGGAATGACGGGTACCTTTTGTATAATAGAGATAGTGTCTCTTTGTCATCCCGGACTAGATCTGGGATCCACGACTTGGTTAGTGCGGTAATAGATTGGCCGATGCTTCAGGTTATGGATTATATGTTGTGCGTAGAATAGCGGTGTGGCAGGCAAAAGGTCTCAATCGTATTTTTTGAACTGCTCCAGCCACTCCTTGTCCTCTTCGGTTAGTGTGCCGACCTTTGCCAAGAGTTGGCGTTTGATACCGATGAGATCGTGAATCTCCAGATAGGCAAGTAGATCAGGGTGGATGGTGGGTTCGGATTTTCCGTAGCTTATGAGCTGCTCTATCTCAGCGAGTAGCGTCTCCTTGTTGGGATTTTCATTTGGTTCATTTTCAGTTTTCATTCTGCTATAATAACAAATAAACTATAAGGATACCCCATGCTACAGATCGGAGACCAAGCCCCGGCATTTTGCCTCCCCAACCAAGATGAAGAGGAGGTCTGCCTACGTGACCTGCAAGGCAGCTGGATCGTACTCTACTTTTATCCCAAGGACAATACCCCAGGCTGCACCACAGAAGCCTGTGAGTTTACCGCTGCTATGCCGGACTTTTCAGGGCTGGGAGCAACGATTCTGGGTGTCAGTCCAGACAGTCCTAAAAAGCACAGAAGTTTTATCGAGAAAAAAGAGCTGGGTATTACCCTGCTGGCAGACGAAGAGAAAGAGACTTGTGAAGCCTATAGTGTCTGGCAGCTCAAGAAATTTATGGGCAGAGAGTATATGGGTGTGGTGCGTTCTACCTTTATCATCGATCCTGATGGTCAGATCGCAGCAGTCTGGGAAAAGGTGCGGGTCAAAGGGCATGTCGAAGCGGTCAAAGAGAAGCTGGTTGAGTTGGTGGGATAATATCCTGTAGAGTTCACATATTATCTCAAAGGAATTTATTTCCTAGACCAGTTGTAATAGTGTGGCTCAGTTTTGCCCTCCTTATTTTATCTATGCTATAATAAGTTAAAAAGGAGTCAATCATGTTAAGTAAAAATAAAATATTGGCTTCTTTGCGAAGCTATAGGGAAGAGCATTCCCTTGAGTACGGCATAGAAGAGATAGGTATCTTTGGCTCCTATGCTCGCGATATGGCCAGAGAAGATAGTGATGTAGATGTTTTTGTGAGACTGAAACATGCAAACCTGTTTTTACTCTCGCGCATACGTATAGAGATAGAGGAGCTTTTGGGAGTACATACTGATATCGTACAACTGCGTGACAAGATGAACGGATACCTCAAAAAACATATAGAACAAGAAGCGATAAGTGCCTAGAAATCTTTTAGTCATAGAGATACTTTCTCAAATACAAACAGCTATAGAAACGATAAAGTTTAGATTTAAACCTGTCGATAGTGTGGATTATTTTTTAGATACCCCTGAAGGACAAGAAAAATTAGATAGTTTATGTATGCTGTTTATTGCCATAGGTGAAAGTCTAAAGAATATAGATAAACTAACAGACAAACAGCTACTTCAAAAATATGATGGTATAGATTGGAAAGCTATTAAGGGCATGCGAGATGTACTCTCTCATCATTACTTTGATATGAATGCTGAAGCAATCTATAATGTTTGTGAAGATGAATTAGATATATTGGAAGATGCTATCGCAAGAATGCTAGAAGGGCTCTAATATGATCCTTAATCTTGCACCGAGGCAGATAATGTTCCAAAAAACCCTACTTATACTCAGTTTCACCCTCCTGCTCACTCTTCAAGCCAAAGAGCTGCGACTTACCGATACCCAAGCCAACCAGATCGCTCACAAGATCTGGCTCAATGAGGGTTCTGGTAAAAAGAGTAAGCTGGTCTGGTGGAACAAAGGCGAGGAGTTTGCCTCTGTGGGGATCGGGCATTTTATCTGGTTTACTGCCGATCAGCCGATGTGGTTCTGGGAGGCATTTCCACCGATGCTACAGTATATCACGGAGCGAGGAGCCAGACCTCCCAAATGGCTAAACCCTAAGCTTCACTGCGTTTGGAATAGCTATGAGGAGTGGCACTACGCCAAAAAGCACAACACGAAGAAGATGCGAGAACTCACCTCTTTTATGAACCGCACCAAAGGCTTGCAGGCACGCTTCATGCTGCACCGCCTCAACAGCTCTTTCCCCCGTATCCTCAAGTACGCCAAAGCGAGAGGACAAGGTGATGTCGTGGCGTACAACTACAAACGACTCCTCTACAAAAAGAGTGGCACGATCAACCCGCAGGGAGCCTATATCCTCATC
>JAUUEI010592545.1:0-10517 GCA_032274625.1 Depressigyra globulus
TATATATATATAATATTTAGTGTTTCCAATAATTTCGAGGTAAGTTATATTTTTCAGATCACTCACTTCCATAATAGGATAACCTTGCAAATAAGATGTAAATTAATCAGATCATTTGCATACTAACTAATGGCTGCTGGAATTATAATGTTTACAGAAAACCGTTTGCTTTATGCTTGACATTATATGATAAAAAGATTATTAGCCTCGTGTGTTTCAATATAGTCTATATCTTGTATTACGAATAAAACAATGTATTATGCTCGCAAAAGGCTCGCATAATACACATTTTTAAATTCCAAATACTGGATATAGATGATATCGAAACACACTTGGCTAATAATAATAATAACAACAGACAGGTAGACATACAGACAGACAGACTTTTTCTTCTTATTATATATTTTTTAATCTATCCAGGAACTGGCGGCCGGTCCACGTACACAATGCTCTCTAAGACGTGTCATGAATCGAATACGCATGATGATAAATTGCAGTATGAGATACGCGTCACATTCACACGATCCACTAGCTGAGAAAGACCTTCCTAAACAGATCGTCAGGCTCGTTGGAATATGTAACCAAGTTTTGCTCCTTATGTTTGTTTGCTTGATAATTGATAATAAAATATACAAAATTAATAATAGAAATATACAAAATGTTCGACAATCAATAAGTGCATGTATATGCAGAATGTTTTGGAATGTCCGTGAATAATATTACTTTTCTCTGCTCTAGTACATCTGTAAGATGTTTGAAGTGATGGTGTGCTCATTGTGTTGATCTTGTTTTGTAACTTGGAAATAACCCCAAGCCCTTTATGATCTTTCAATTTGCAACTTATTTTTTGAAGCGGGCAATCATGACCTTGCCAATATATCATTTCGACTGCCTTGTAAAGAGATATGGTTTTGATTACGATAACGGTTTGGTCGTTCAGATTTAAAATCAACTTCTTAACAGTTGTCAAACAAAGACATTCGACACGTACAAAAGTCTTTCTTTTTCTTCTTTTTTTATTTGATGTTCATAACATTTTATTTCCCCATATCATTGGCAATGTCAAGGTTGATGTGCCTTGAATCATTGTCTTACACTGTACAAGAATAATACATTATAGTAGATGTGTGTACAAATATAAGTAGTTCTATGAAAAATACATGATAAACGTGATAATTACATGATTGCGAGTCTGATAAAAATAGTAGTCCTTTCATAGTGATGCACAATACGTACATAACAATAATGATATTAATAATAATAATAATAATAATAATAATATAAGCTCTTCAAAAAAAGTAGTGGAACTCTAATAAGAATTTACAATTCCCAAACTTGTAGGGCAATGGTTATATGATAATAGTCAATGAATTGGACAAACAACCAGATGCAGAATAAAGACTTTTATAGAAAGTCTTGATCGATGTCAAAATTTGCTTCTCTTCTATAATTATTGTACCATTATTTAATTCTATTTGTGATGTTAATTTATTATAATAGTTTCTTGACTCCATATTACAGGCATATTTGTGAGCCTTTTCACCATTTTCTATCTATTTTGCCCTCGCTCGAATGAAATTACCCTTAAGCTTGCCTGTTCTTAATTCTCACCAGTTCATGGTTTTTATCTGCTAATATTTTTTTAATTTGTTTTATTTCCTTATGTTTTATATCTTGACACAGTTTGTTCTCGTATTTCATTATTTTTGTGTTTTTATATGCAGAGTATGAGATGGTTTTTCCTCTGATTTCCATTAACATAGTTTCCAGAAAGAGTTGATCATTTATTATAAACTTTGTCGTCTGCCAGATTCGAATGGTCTTTGGAGCAATGTAATCTGGAACCTCCACTGTGACTGTTACATTTTATCTATTTATCTATCTGTTCGGTTTATATGTGTACCATAATCACTGTCAACATTTAATCTGTTTTAATACTTATATTCTTTCTCTGTGCATAAAACAATATTATAGAAATATCATTTTGAAAGTTTGTATTTATTGTCTTGAGTGGTAGTTGTCATATGGATGATAGTGATTCATGGAAGAAATCACCTTGACTATTTTATGCAAAGATAGATTTTTGAATACAGAAAACAGTTTTGTCATTCAGATTAAGAACATAGTTATACAATTGAATTTGCACACATATTCTTGAACTCTGCTTTGATTTGTGCTTCAAATGTCTGATCCATAACTTATTGTTGTTGTATTTCAGTATCTGTATATGTTACAATGATGGATCCTAGAGTAGCCACTGCATCTTACCTTCAACTGATTCCTCTCATTGACAAATGTCTCTATAATGAGGTGAGTTAATAAATCCGAACGACAAAACTGTTATCGCAATCAAAATCGTATTGCTGCACAATGCAGAGTCGAAAGGGCATTTTGGCAAGGTCGTGATTGTCTCCGTGAACTACCATCAAGTACCTCGTCCATAGCTGTCACTCCAAGGTGATCATGTAAAATATATTTCATCCCTCCTGCATTACTTTTAGGAGGACTGCCACTCCCGCCGAATTTTGTAAATCTGCACAGGACAGATACATACAGCTGTGATAGCCTGCACTCATGAATCACTGCCTAAACAGTGATGATACAGGTGTTCGCGAACGTTGAACATATCCTGCCCCACCGGTGGCACCTGTGATAAGCATAATCCACAGCTGTCAAATCCATATGTTTTTGTAAAACAGTTGATATGAAGTGTCTCACCAAAAATAAGAAAAGGCATGTACACGTCAAAATAGATTAGAAATAATTTTGGTCAGAGATGCGTTATATCGTGAAATAGCTTCAGAATGTCTACCATAATATATTTTAAAGTTTTCAGGAGTACTTTAATGTTATAACCCTTATCAAACAACTTCTATACCAAAATGATATTTCATTGTTTAAAATCGGCACATAAAGTATCTCAGAAGTTGAGAAATGTAAACACAAAAAGCTGGAGCCGAAGGAATGTTACTCAACATAAAGGGAACATTGACTACTGGAAAATTGAAGTCATCCCTTTTGTCATACAGCGTTGTATGAAGGCCAGCATCGATATGAATATCTATGTACAGATCAAAGTATCAAACAGACTTATTACTTTCTGTGGATTCTTTTATTTGTTAACTGGTGGGTAAATCAATGGAAGATAATATGTTAACTTATGGTAGACACTGAGGCTATTTCACGATATGACGCATCACTGACCAAAAATATGTCTGATGCAATACCCTATTTTGACTTTGTGTGTGCCTTTTCATTTTTTTTTGTGAATTGCTAGTATAGATCAACCTTTGTACAAAAATAAATGGAATTGACAGCTGTATGCTGTGATCATAACGTGTGCTACCGGTGGATCAGGATGTGCTTATCTTTCGCAAACACCTGATATCATCACTGTTTAGGCAGTGATTCATGAATGCAGGCTATTAGAGCTGCATGTATCCACTGAGCTCTGTCCTGTGCTGATTTACAAAATCTGGTGGAAATCGCAGTCTTCCTAAAGCTGATGCCGGAGGTATGAAATATCTGTTACATGACTACCATGGCATGGCACTAGTTTACGGAAAGAGTTACGCTCTTGCCAAAATGGATTATGCTCTTTCTATTCTGCTTTGTGCAAAGATACGGTTCTAATTACGATAACAGTTTTTTCATTCAGATGTTTTGTTCGAAAATCTAGTCTGCCCAGAAGTTAATAGGTTATATTTTTTAAACATAATATTAAAAATGTTATGGTATCTTCTTTAAGAAAAGGTAAATAAACCAGTTCTATGTTTAATCTCAGCGTGTAATTTTATGGTGTCAAAATTTTAGGTAAAATCCTAATGACGTGTTAAATTTACCTCAGTTGACCTTGAATAGTATCCAGTCAAAGATGTTTTTACTGAGGCATCCTGCGACCAGTGACAGCTACAAATCACTGATGTTCTCGTTCACAGTGGCACACGACACCATCAGCAACATCATCATCGCCTGAATCAGCTTGTCTAGAGAATCACTCTCTTTAACCTTTTTCTCCAGAGCCTCCAGGTCAGGTCGACAAATGCATGCTTCTTCGCCCTTCTCTTCTGCTCGCTCAGTGGCTCGTCTGTTGGGTCGTCATTGTCAAAATTGTTGAGTTGTGGAATCAGATCACACAACTTTGGTTCTGGTTGGCACGATGGCTAGCTCCAGTGTGGCTGAGAAAAGAACATCTTCACCTTGGACGTTCTTGGCTGCTTGCAGACACTATGCCTACTCAAGAAATCGAGGTGCTCACAATCTACTTCTATCTCTCAGTGTGTAACTTTGTGCCAGTGCCGGAAAGAGCCACCTCGTTCAGCTTGCTATATCGTGTCCGTATACCCAGGTACCAGGTGTAGAGTGCCATTCATTCGACCTTGCCCAGTCCTCCCACAACTTTTCCTGCTTTGCCTTGTCTTTGTAATCGCTGTGGCTCCTGTCGTACAGCATCTCATTCTGTGCCAGCCACTCAGCGAAGTCCTCCTCTGTGTTCAGGTTCAGCTTGGGGGCTTGGCTTCTCTGATCCGTCCAAGTCACCATGGGCTGCCTAATTGGGGGCCTGATTCAGCAGCCTCTTGGCGTTTTCAGTGGTGTCATCAGACTGCTTACTTGCTCTCTCTCTCTCTCTCTCTCTCTCTCTCTCTCTCTCTCTCTCTCTCTCGCTCTCTCTCTCTCTCTCTCTCTCTCTCTCTCTCTCTCTCCTGAGTGACTTGGCTGGATGCTTTGTGCCTGCTTTGCCCTCTTTGCTGCCTAACTGCTTGTCATCACTTTTCTTCAGTGGTATCGTTGTATTATGTTGAACATCAAGTACAGTTATGATATGTTGAACATCAAGTACATTGAATGGCGAATGTATGGCGGTCTGACGATACTCTGATTAGTTGTACAGCAGTTGTACTGCATGCTCACAGGTCGCATGCGGGTTGAACAAAAAGTCGCATTGCAGTCACATGGGACTTTTACCATTGTCGGATATTTCGGGAGGAAAAGTGTGATAGGAGCTGAAAGGCATTTGCACTGTAAGTAAGACGGGGCTTGAAAAAGCTTAGTAATTCTTGAGGGAATCGCATGGCTGAATGATTTTTTTTGTTTTGTTTCACCGCAGTTGTACAAACAATCCTTCAAGTCAGAACTGGGTTTTAGGTTGCGACTGTAACATTTTCCTATGATCGACAACTCGTTTTACTAAACAACCATAGCTCACAATCACCTTAAGTTACAATTACACACAACCCAGAACACGGCACAGTGACTTTTTGTTGTAAATTAAATAGCTTACTGTTTTGGCACGTAAAACAAGAAAAAGTGAAGAGGAGATGTCATTTTTCCTACTTTTATTGAGGAGACGTGGATGGAGGAAACAAAGGCGAGTGGCAGTCCTTCTAAAAGAGATGCAGTAGGGATGAACTATATTTTACATGATCGCATTGGAGTGACTGTCCTCCCATGGATGATGCACTTGATGGTAGTTCACGGAAACAGTATCAAACGTACCAAAATATCGTTTTGACTCTGCCTTGTGCAGAGATACAGTTTTGATTGCGATAACAGTTCTGTTATTCGGATTTGGGTACATTAGATTTTACCCCAATAAAGAAGCAACTGGGTGAATACCATCAACAGATCGAATAGCAGTGGGTATTTCTGAACTTCCGTAATCCGGCGATCTACCGACAAGATGACTACACTTGGTAGGTATGACATCATACAACAGAACTATTGCTAATTGTTTGAACTCTTAAATTTATCATGCATCATTTCAGAAAAATTGCTTAGCACTCTGTCGTCAGCCAGTTCCGCGCTCAGTGTAATTAACTCTATCAAAAAGCACTGGTTCGATTTTTATTTCACCACACAGTTTTCCGTGTAATTTGACTTTTAATGGTATTAAATTATATCCAAACACTGTTAATTACCAGGAAATAACTCTCCTTTTCGTTTCTGCAACATGCAAAATTGTATGGGATCACTTATTTATATTTCTATTTCCTCGGTATGATACCCTCTAACTGACGAGTGATGGGCAGATGACCACCTATCCCGAATAGAACAGCTTCTAAAATGCTTTATGATCATCCAAGCTGATGATAAAATAAAAATCAATGTGCTCTATAGGCCTTGTTAAATAAAAACAAACTTATGATAGTCCAACGATATCACCTATCATGGGTACGAATCCCTTTCTTGTGGTTAACAATGAAAGGTTTTGCAAGTGCTCGCGTTAATATTTTTGAATCATAGTTATCATACCGAGGTCTTTCCAACGGCATCGTCGACTACAAAGGGAAATAAATACACTAAAAAAAGTATAAATCTAAATTTACTTTTATTATTTTGAAAACTGATATAGTTATACGGACACAAGAAGATGGTAACGAAGTACAATTATGGTTTCATTTCACAAACGATTTTAACTTTAGCTAGGATCGGTATAGTTACGATCGCATTAAAGCTGCTTCGTCAAAAGGCTGTACATTTTATGGTTGGTAGCATAAAATTTATCTTAAGTCACTACGTTTGAAAGTAGCTACGATCGTTTCATAAAATAGGGCCCCGTTATATGTTTTAATTGCTGATTATGCCAATGCCTTTTAAATGTGCTAGAAAATGTTTCTGTACACATTTATGACAAGTTAATACATATTTATTTTGTAGGCTTTCGCAGAACATTACTTGCATCTTCAGAAATTAAAACAATTTGTTTGTGAGGCCGAAACGTCCCAGTACACGAGAGATAAGTAACAACAATGCTGTAACAAATCGAGACTTCTGGAGGTATAATTTATGGAATTAAAATGTATTTATGTGGTCTTTAATTTATATTAGCTTACCTTACACGAGGTGTCAAGTGGGGTTATGCGACTATATGATTTCATCAAAACGTGGCACAATTGATATTAGCATGGCCCTGACCAGATGAGGTTATTTTGGACTGATTCCAAATCACAGGCGGGATCTAGCTGTCGGTTGAGCGCTCGCCTGAGGTGCCGCGGTCGCAGGATCGAACCTCATCAGTGAACCCATCAATTGGGCTATTTTCCGTTACAACCAGTGCCCCACGACTGGTATACCAAAGGCAGTGGTATGTATTGTCCTGTGGAAAGAGTAGCCTATGTGGCAGCATCGGGTTTGCTCTAAAAGACATATTTCAGAATGACCATATGTTTGACGTCCAATAGCGGATGATAATAAAAATCAATGTGCTCTAGAGGCGTCGTTAAATAAAACAAACTTTTTTTTTAATTCCAAATCAGGCCACATGATTTCAAATTTCATGGGACGCTCATTCTCAGATAAGTGAACAACTTTCAAGAAATACTGTCCCCAGCGGCATATTTGGCATAATATTTAAAATCTTTTCTTTCCTTACTTCATTTGATCAGTTAAAATATTCCCAAACTGAAAATAAATTATTGGTGGGTGTTGTATAAGTTATGTTTCTTCTATATCGGCTAATTATGTGTAAATATTGCCCTAGCATTATGTCCTTCTTTACGATACACAACTATTTTAAAGCAATTCTCGTTCTTGCCAAAATCCGTTTCGACTCGTGACTTGTGCGATTTTGACTGCGATAACAGTTTTGTCGTTCAAATTTGTCAGTTCATCAAAAATGTAGTTTCACTTAATGGTTTAATGGTCAGATACCTGAATTATATATATCTGTTCAATATACTGTCTGACAAAACAGTGTACATTAAATATAAATATTACAAATGATGTTTACATAGATCTATTATTTAATGTCGGAGTCGAATCAGAGTGAGGTGTCAACATCCAGTGTAAGATCTAAGAGTACTATAGTTATTGTTGAGAATATGTTTAATTTCCATCGGATATGTTAACCTTAAACATCAGATATTGGATAATTTTGGGGGTAATTTGCATATTTGTCGTAAAAGACGTGTCAATCAGATACGTTAACCATTTCCACACATTCTGAATATTGGTACCAAATCAATAAACAATCACACTCGTTTAATACAGACGTGAACTATTTCCGTTTAGAGCACTTGCATAGATTTGAAGTTTTAAATACGAAAATCCAGAAATCATAACATATAGCATTTCGTTCATACATAGCCCACGTAACGTGTTTAAGTGCTTATTTACTTCAGTGAGAGATACGAAATAACAAGACGTAATATTTTAAAATAATAGTCAATTTCCCTACTTTACGTATTTAACAAAGCTGTATGATAAAAGAGATGACTTCAACTTTCCAAGTCAATTTTCCCTTCATGTCGAGCAACATTACTTCTGCTCCAGCGTTTGGTGTGTACATTTCACAACGTCTCAGATACCTTAGGGCATGTTCATCATATGCCAATTTTAAACTACGACATACCATTCTGGTAGAGAAGTTATTTGCTCAGGGTTATAACATTCAAGGACTCCTAAAAGCTTTCAAAAATGTTTATGGTAGACACTCTGAGTATATTACACGATATAACGCATCACTGATCAAGATGATGTCTGATACAATACCCTATTTTGACCTTGTGCATGCATTTTTATCTTTATGGTGAATTGCTTGTACATATCTACCTTTGTACAAAAATGTACTTGACAGCTATATGCTGAGCTCATGACGGATGCCACCGGTGGGGCAGGATAAACTCTTTTTCTGCGAACACCTGATATCCCCACTGGTTAGGCAGTGATTCATGAGTGCATGCTATCACAGCTGTATGTGCCAATTTGCAAAATCTGGTGGGAGTGGTGGTCCTCCTGGGGGCGATGCAGTGAGGATGAAATATCTTTTACATGATCATCTTGGAGTGGCAGTCCTCACATGGACGAGGCACTTGATGGTAGTTCATGGAGACAATCACGACCTTGCCAAACTGTCCTTTCGACTGTGCCTTGTGCTGAGATGCGGTTTTGATTACGATAACGGTTTTGTCGTTCAGATTTGATGTCAAATTCATTAAAGGAAAACTCCACCGATAGAGACAACGTTCATAACGAACTGTCCCTAATTCTACCTAGATACTCGCCGTCAATGGATACCTTGCAACCATGTGTCACAGAGATTGATTATTTGCGTAGTTATAGAAGTCGTTGTGGCAGAATGCAATGCAAATGTAACATTAAAAAAAAATGATATGCAGCAAAGGCAAGTCCTCTACATAACAGTGTCCTCATTCTGATGAATTTGTATGAAGTTAAAGATATCATTTCGTTCATAGTTGAAACGCGATCAGTTGGTAAAAGCAAGATCCAGTACATAATATCTCACAATGACAATCAAATAAAACTCCACAACCTTCAACGTCACGTTAAACATTCAGCAGAGCTGTATCAGTAAGTTGGCTGGTAGATGCATCAAATACGTTAACATAGCAAATAGCATAACAATAAGTGACATGCTAATTAAAATCCACCAAAAAGGAAAATTATAAGCATATATTCTGATTATAAAACACAGTGTTCTGAAGTTTTGAGGCAGGTACAACAAATGATGGACATGTGTGTTGCATTTAAGTATTTACATAAGATACGTTAATATTGAAGAATCTTGAACATATTTAGAATCGGAAAACATTCAATATAGGCTTATTGATCAAAATATGACAAGTATATGACAATCCATGGAAGAATCTTAAAACGTCCATAATATATCGTAAAAGGTAACATACCTATTTGGTAAAAATTGGCACTCATTCTAAGATGTATTCATACAGTAAAACAATAGGGAATTATAGCTTCGGTTCAATCTGTGTTACTATCCTCTGTGTGTGGCAGTACCCCTGTGGTCGATGGGTTACAGTATTTGTTTTCACTAAAATCCATAATTTAATATCAAGAGCTTATTCTAAACAGCTGTTCAACACAAAGGCACACAGAAAATTGCTAAAATGTTTAGATGATGCTCACTCATTACTTGTAGATAGGGAGTTCCAGTCTAAGGTTCTCTACATTTCACAGCTTCTCAGATACCTTTAAACAATGGCATATCATTCTGGTAGAGAAGTTGTTTGATCAAGGTAGTAACATTCAAGACTCCCTAGAGCTTCAAAGAGTTTTATGGTGCATAAATGACGCATCACTAACCAAAATGATGTCTGATGCAGTACGTTATTGTGACCTTATATGCCTTTTCATGTTTCGTGAAACACTTGTACATATCTGAAGGTGTTCTACTTGTACATATCAACAAATGGACTTGACAGCTCCATGATGTACTCATGACGGGTGCCACCGGTGGGGCAGGATATGCTCACCTTTCGCGAACACCTGATATTGTTTAAGCAGTGATTCATGAGCGCAGGCTATCACAGCTGTATGTATCCACTGAGCTCTGCCCTGTGCAGATTTACATAATCCGGCGGGAGTGGCAGGATGGATGGTTATCTTTTTTTCATGATCGCCTTAGAGTGGCAGTCCTCCCATGGACGAGACATTTGATGGTAATTCACAAAAACAATCACGACCTTGCCCAAATATCCTTTCGACTCTGCCTTGTGCAAAGATACGGTTTTGACTGCGATAACAGTTTTGTCGTTCAGATT
>JAUUEI010592766.1:8748-22720 GCA_032274625.1 Depressigyra globulus
ATCAGTTTTTCTCTCCTTAACAACCATAGTAAAATGTATTGAGTTCATTTATGTCTATGAAAATAATAATGTTCTATAATCTGTACATATTCATAAAAACATTTGTGTGGCATATCAAATTTACTCACAAAAACATTTTTGCGACATAATCAAATTTAATGATTACTGATTTAATTTTTCCAGTCTATGTTGGCTGTGCAACTGTTGGTGCTGCTGCCTGGTGGTTTATGCTGTATGACAAAGGCCCCAAACTGAACTACTACCAACTAGTAAGTTTATCTACACCCTAGTTCTGTAGCAATCGGCTACCATTTAGTAAGCGTTATCTACATCTAGCCAAGTACCAGCCACCTCTGTACTTCACTGTTACTCTTTCGTGCCTTTTTGTGCTGGTCAATTAAATATACAGACGATTAAGTCAGATCTACTTATGTGATTTAAAAAAAATTCTTAATTAAAGCATAGTTTTGACATGCAAAGTTTGGTAAATGTTATTGTTTAAATCAAAAAGAATTTTGTATGGGAATGTAAGTTTTTCAACCTATAAAATTAAATCTTAAATTGATGATTAATTTATATTATTGTTTGTTAACATAATTTGTTTAAAGAAAATAAATGTATTCAATGGGACTTTCCTTGATATGATCTTTATAAAAAAAAACATTGTTTAAAGTATCGCTTTTCTGATGAAAACTAACATAATAATTTTATTGTTGACTGGATGATTTTAACATCTAACATTTGTTTTTCAGTGTCTTGTCACACTAAATATGGGACAATTTTGGGAATCTGATAATCTGTATGTTTTGTGACATAACTAAACTGCTTACTTGAACCTAACAATAAGAAGAATGCTTTCTTCAAATTGCAGTTTTTAATATAATTAGCCAGAGTTCTACCATATTTTAACAATGGAGTGTTCAAAGCAGATTTACTAAATTAAGTTTATATTCTACTGCTCAAAAACAATAATTCGATTTATGCTTATACTAACATGATTGTATTGCTGATTAGTCTCAAAAGAAAATGAGCTATGTTGGATGATTTTGTGGGAGAAACATGATAAAGCATTTTGTTAGGTCAATGTTAATAAATCACTACACTTGGATTTTGAAGGTTCACTTTGTCCATGAAAAGGTGCCCACCCCCAAACTTTCCTGGCTATGTTTATACCTTCTGGATGTTCAGATGTATGAATCAAGAATATTTTTTGACTATGTGAAGAGCAGAGAACTCAAAATAAAGGACTTCTTCTTGAAAATATTCAGAATAAAAATGCCATAACATACAATTTAAATTTTATAACTAAAAGCCAAATATATAATATGCCTAAGTTACTTGAATTGGCCCCCATTCCAATTGCTATTTCCACAGAAAAGGTTATATTAAGAATAAATATATTGTAATAAATTAAATTTTACAATTTTATTAGATTTACGATTTAGAATCTATCTAGCAAAATTTTAAAAGAAACTAGAATAAAAATCTGTTTTCACCAAATTGAATAAAAAATATTATATGACAATACAAGTTGGTAGGATAAAGAGGATGTATGTTTCACGTGTAATTGCCCCATCATTCCAGACTCACCACATGCAGTGTCCTGCTGAGCCGAAGATGTTCCCCGGAGTGGATTGCGGTATATTTAACGACCCCCACCCCATGACTATGGCTCTATCCGTGCTAGTCACGATAGAGATGCTCAATGCTCTCAACAGGTAACGATTGTAACAGTTCGCCGTCGCCGCCGCTCACGCTCAGGTTGTCTCACGATTGAGTGCAGGCCACAGCTTGTTGCTAACTCGTATAAAATCAACAGTTTGAAGAAATAAAAAAAATCATTATAACTGCAAAAACATTTTGAAATAAAGGATAATGTATCCTTTAGCTGCTAAAAAAATGACATCTTTAAAGATGTCAAATAAAAAATTAATTTCTTTGAATATAATAGACAAATATTTTGTGAAAACCGAAAATATAAAGTACCCTTCAGTGAATTTGTTGTTGAAAAATAAAGGTTGAAAAGAAAATCGTTGAAAATTTGTAAACAAATATATTGTTTATTGTGGAAAATGCCACATGACAATTCTGCAACAAGCTTGTCTGTCTCATACCCTGTGTTCAACATGAGCATTAATGTGGTGCTGCCGCGCACCACAGCGTTGCAGCGATGAGCTAGCATGGCATGTGCTGGTGATAGTTTCTTCTCTCCAAACAGGTGGCAGCTAGTCGATCTGTATTAATGTCATTTTTCTCTCCTCTAATCAAATCTCACTCTGCAGACTCACCAAGCCCAGTGCTTGGCGCAGGATGAAATGTTCGCCGGCATTGACTGCGACGTTTTCAAACACCCCAAGCCCATGACAATGGCACTGTCGGTTCTCGTCGTCATAGAGATGTTGAACTCCCTCAACAGGTAAGGTGGCCTGTTCCGACGGCCTTAAGGTGGAGTCACATTATTCAATCATTCCAATCAGCTAACTCGGACTGAGAAATCAAAAACGATTATTTGGTTGTTTACAGCTTTATGAGTGACTTTTTCAAGTTTTTCCATAGAATATCTGTTTTTATAAACTATGGATTTCAAATTTGAATTTGTAATTCTATGGATTGAGAAATTGTATGGTGTGACCCCTCCTTAACCATCGCAGGAAGTTTGCCTTGCAGACATGTGTGACAACCAATCACTAAGGGGGAGGTGTACTGTTTCTAAATTGATGACATTGTGCTTAGTAAACATTTTACATTTCGACTTAATCTGCATGGACAAAATCAGTACAACAAGGGGGTGCTTTCTGGACTACAGCACCATGACTAGTTAGCAGCTCCATTTGGAATACACTGAAATTTTACCAGTAAATTGCTATAAATCCATTATGGTACTTTTTTTGTGATAAGCTATTTTGGACAAAATTGTTTAGTCCAGCCAGCCCCCTTTGTGGTACAGGGTTGTTGTGTGTTTACGGAAACTTCCTGCATGAGTTTTGGCCTGCCTGACTGGCTACCTTGTCTGCCCGGTGTTCAGTGGCGACACTGCCTGTACGTTGTTATTATCCTCATCCAGATATAATCCATGTGGATCTGTAGAAACATCTCTTCTAGTTTTGCTAAGGGCATGCTATCTAGACTTATTTCTGTATTGGTTATACCTGGATGATGACTGGTAATGCAAGTTAACTGTTGTTTTAATCTGCAGAGGGAGATATTGTGGTGTACATACATTTTTTTTTGGTGCACTGCCTGTTTCTAGTACAGATTTGTAGTAAGCACAATAATAAATGTTTGGTTTATGTATTTTTATATTTTAGAGGTAGCCTCAGTGGTTAAGTGGTGCGATAGATTGTTGGATTTATTGCCTTTGGTTGACCACTCAGACGGTGTTATCTCAAGCAGAGCCCTATCAAAGTCACTGGGAAAGATCCCTAGCTGCTACCTATTTTGAGGGTTCTTAAACATTTCTCTCTAATCTTTTTATTTTATTGTAAAATTTTGAACTTTTATAATCTATGAACAAATTGAGTATGGAAGTTTCTTTAGACTCTGTTATAGCCATTTACTTTTCTGATTTAAATTAACCACACGCATGTAATTTCTGTTTAGTGATCTTTACACTTAATTTAGAAAAGCAAATTTTTGTTGTTAAAAAATAAAACAAAATTACGATTTTTGGAAATAAAATAAACAAGAAAATAATGGCATTTTTTTTGGAATTAGGTTCTTAAACAATTAAAGTAAACCTGAAGTGAGACCTACCATTTCACGCATGTGTTTTCCTTTCTTCTTTTTTTAGAGTCAATTAACCCAGTTCTTTTTTTTCCCTCCACTATATTATTTTATGATGTTGATGCATGGATCATTTATATTCCAGGCCTAATTCAAAATTATTCTTTTATTTAGTGATACATTCATGTTACGTAATACCATTGTAATATGTGTTCTAGTTTACATGGACACTGTTGCATGTATTTAGATTGTGTTTTGTTTCCCTTTTATTCACCTGTAGTCTTTTTTTTCTTTTTTTTTAAGTTATAAAATGGATAAAGTAACTAATCTTAAACATAGTTTATCAGTAAAAATTGTTCATGTACATTAATGAACACGTAGGTTACAATGGATTAAACTTGTGTTTCTTAGATATGTGTGTGGATTTAGCCTTTAATGACTGGCGTACTAAAAACATTTAAAAAATAAACCGCCTAAAAATTATTTTCTAAATTTAAATTTTTTAATAGCTGACAGGTATTGCTGGTACATTTGGAGTAGGTATTAAACAATATAATCTAAGAAAAGTTCTAAGCACTACTAAGATCCTTGCTAAGACACTGCAAAGAAGGGAGATAATTCCTTAGAAAAGTTTATCTGTGAAATTCTTAAACTATCCAGTTTGTTGCCATTTTAACATGTTTTTGGCAAATATAACCTTTTATATAAAATTATAATTTATTTCCTTGGAACATGAAAATTAAATACATTTCTGGCTTTTGTAATGTTTTGTGGTAGATTTATATAGAATTTTTCTTTCAATTTTGTAAATATCATCTTTTTTTTTCTTCAATTTAATAAACGAAATTTGAGATAATTGGATCAAAGGAAAAATCTTGACAGTCTTTATCTGCTTAATGGAGCGGGCACCATAGCTCAGTGGTACAGTGCCCGCCTGATGCGCGGTCAGTCTAGGATCGATCCCCGTCAGCTAATCACTGGGGTATTTTTCTCAACGTAATCATGCGTCCGACGCCGATATAACCGTATTTACATTTGTAAATTAAAATGTGTTGAGTTTGTCGTTAAACAAAACAATTTTTTTTATTATTATCTGCTTGATGGATTTTTTAATATTTAAAACACAACTAAAACTCAGTCTAGTCCTTGTTATTAAGATCTCAAGTTGTAATGGGTGATCAATTTAGTTTTAAGGAATTAATAAATAAATGGGAGTCATAATTTAGCTCATGTCAGTTGAGCTCTCGCCTGAGGTGTGTCGGTCGTATGATTGAACCTCATTGAGCTTTTTCTCTGTTCCAACCAGTGCACCACAACTGGTAAACCACAAGCCCTGGTATGTACTGTCCTGTCTATGGGAAAGTGCATATAAAAGATCCTTTTAGAAAGCTTATTTCAATATCTTTATAAACCTTAGCCATATGAATGATGCCAATATAACCATAAATAAAATATTTTAAATATATAATAAATAAAACTTCTATTGAATGGAATGCCTGCGTCTAGAGTTAAACTAGTGCACATTTTAAAATTCCCTTTCTTCATTTAATTGACACGCTAGCTTTGAAACCTAATCGGCTTTACTAATTATTGATTTGCCATTTTAATTTTTATAACTGCATTAATTAATTATAACTACTGTTTTCACATTAGTATTTCTAATTGTTGATTAATTTAGAAAGTGTTTAGCTTGCTTTAGTTTGGTCGTGACTCAAGTGTACTGACATCCTATTGCCATGTGTCATTTGCATGACAGTACATCTCCCCAATTAAAGAACATTATTGTACTTGTATTTATTTGTATGTATTGTTTTTTTATTTTGCTTAATTGGAAATAAATTTTCATGTAACTTGAATGTAGCTATAGGATTGTATGTAAACAAAACAAAAAATCCTGCTTACAGTAGGAATAAAAGCTTCTCCAGTTTAGTAATATTAATTTAGTTGAAATTATAGGTGTTGTGTGTTCAGTTCATTTATTAATTTGTATTTTGTTTCCCTTTACTCTTGAAAAAAGAAAAATAATTTAATTCATTAACCTTTTAATTTGAAAATAATGCTAGTAATCTGAAAAACAAATTAATAGCACAAAACATAGATCATTTAGTTTACTAAAACAGAATTAGTAAGTCAATCTTCAGTATTTATATTAAAAAAACATATGCAAACAGAAATAGCTTAGTGTCATATTTTAAAACTCGTACATTTCCTATCCCATTCATATAAAAGTTAAATATCATTTAAATATGGTTATTGTACACAAATATAACTAAAGAAGAGATGTTGGTTTTAATGTTTTCTCTGTTTTATCTGAAATCAAATAGGTGAATACTGTTTGTAATTAATAAAATATGAATCTATTTGTGCATTTTATATTAATGGGTGGGATCTAGCTCAGTCAGTTGAGCGCTCGCCTGAGGTGCCACAGTCGCAGGATCAAACCTCCTTGGTGGACCATCAATTGGGTTTTTTCCCCCCGTTCTAACCAGTGCCCCATGACTGGTATACCAAAAGCTGTGGTATGTACTATCATGTCTATGGGAAAATGCAAATAAAACATCCCTTGCTGCTTATTGGAAAGAGTAACCTATGCCGGCAGCAGGTTTCCTGTAAAAAACATGTCAGAATTACCATATGATTGACGTCGCCGATGATAAAATAAACATAAAAATTCAATTATGCACCTTGTAAGTGTGGGTGTAACTCAAGCCTTGAAATAAACGGCTGATCATGGTCATTGTCGGGTACAAAGTTGTAACTTGTCATGATTTGACTGTAACAAATTGCACCGGTCATCGTGGCCAGCACTCGTCTAATTCACTCAATGCACCAATTAAAACAAAATCGATTTCAAATAATAACAAAATACCCATAAAATAATGTGTACCAGTGGGAGTCAGGTACACTTTTATTTTATGTCGGTTACAAATCAATTTGGTCAGGAAATGTGTCGGGTACAACAAAAATATTTATTTAAAGGCTCATAGCTTACTATCTTATATCCCATTTTTTGTTGAGTTAATTATTGTATCACTAATAGCAAATAGGGTCAATAAATAGTAAGTAGTAAAGAGTAAAAGAAAAAATATGGACCACATGTCGACCCTTGAATTTCATTGTTGAGCTCAGAATCTGTTTTATTTCACACTTTCAAACAAAGGTATAGGTGAATATGAATGCAATTTTTAAGAAAAGAAAACATGCCAACTAGACTAGAAGTGGGGTAAAAGTTGGGGCTTGCTCTTGATGAGCTGACATTTTTGTCAGATTAGTTATTAAAGTTAAAAAAAATGGGAAGAACACATTTCCCACCCCACTAAATAGCAATAATTACATTTAATTATTTTGCCAAATTAAAATAAAATTTGCAAGTGGCAGAGCTGGTCCTATAAGTGTATAGTTCAAACAATGACTGGTATAGGAAAGGTTGTGATATGTATTGTCCTTGCCCTTGCTGCTTATCGGAAAGAGTAGCCTATGTGGCAGCAGCAGGTTTCCTCTAAAATACATATGTCAGAATTGTCTTATGTTTAACGTCCAATAGCCGATGATTAAATAGAAATCAATGTGCTCTAGAGGCGTCGTTAAATAAAACAAACTTTACTTCATTTGTTACTATAGAAGAGATTGGTATATTTCCCCACTGACGATATTGCATTTATTTAAGAAATGAACGTGATAATTTTTTAGATTATGCTAATATGAAACACATTCATTCTTAAATCGTATTTGCGTTTCATACTAGCATGAATCTCAAAATTATCATGTTCAATTATTATAATTCCAAGCATATACAATATTATGAAGTAAACCTTTTCAATCAACAATCACACTCAATTTTTAACGTTACGTATTAATGCTCCATTTTTGGGAAATCCCCAATGTCATTCAAAATTGGCTTTAATGAAGATAAGAAATTTTGTTTTTCAAATGACGTCATACGAATTTGACCATTTCAAACGTTTGTAAGAAAATAATTTTTACGGATTTGAATTATATCAAATCGAACATGTGTAAACGCAGATGATTGTTACATTGCTGATGTTTGTATGTGATTTCTGACTAACTCTGACATTGCTCTCCACAGCTTGAGTGAGAACCAGTCACTGTTGGTGATGCCTCCATGGTGTAACTGGTGGCTGGTGGGCGCCATTGCACTGTCGATGACCCTCCACTTCGCAATCCTCTACATTGATGTCATGTCTGTAAGTAGATCGGTGTTTGCACAAGGTGAAGTTTAAAGAGAAACACATGCATTTTGGAAGTCAAAATTCTAAACTTGTTTCATTTGTTTCAATGAATGAATAAATGAATGAATGTTTACCGACAACCGAGTATGAAATATTTTTATTTTAATTTTGGGATAAGTTTGCTTTTGAAAATCCTTATTAAATGGTGCTAAATTCCCCTATCAGAGGCAAGGTTATTGAATAACGGTGTATGTTATAAAACAGATCTCCCTTTTATATGAAAGACAACACCAGAATCCAGTTTAGTGGAATCACATATCTTGATACTAATCAGTATCCTTACCTGTTGTAGCAAGATTGTGTTTGGATGCAAACTTCCTGAAATCAATTATTTTGCACTGCTATTTTGACTCGTAAAAGAACTTGTACCAAACAAGCTATACTCCATTAAAAGTGTATGTTGTGAATAATTTTGATTTGGCATCACATAGAAAAACTGAAAAAGTGTTTTTGAAAAAAAAAAACCAAAACCCCCCACATTTTTCGTATACAAAAAAAAACAAAATTGGTTTAGAAATAAATAAATTGTAATACATATCAATGGTACAAAAGTGAGGTGTGCTACGCTATGGTGCCTATTTTGTCAATATTAGAAGACGACAAAACAAAATGGTGGCATGTACAAACAACATTTTCCTACCATTGGTATGTATTACAATTTATTTATTTCTGAATCAATTTTGTTTTAATTGCACACAAAAAAAATTCTTATTCCCAAAACACTTAATTTTCTTTTTACATCACGTCATACTGAAATTATTTACAAAAAAACAATTTTAATGGTGGCTAGGATGGACTATACTTTTGACTACTTTTACTTTGTGAGAAAGGTTGTCAGGCTTGTTTCCCTCCTGCCTATGTGGCGACAACAGGTTCCTCTAAAAGACATGTCAGAATTATCATATGTTTGACATCCAATGTGCTCTAGAGACGTCATTAAATAAAACAAACTTTTTTTGTTTCCCTCCTAAAAGTGATAATGTGCAGTTAAGAGTGGTATGGAAGCTGAAGTGCAACCACCAGAGATTATTTTCAAACCCATAATAAACAAACTACCGGAATTGCAATTAAAGCTACATAATGTTTTGTTTACTTTTTCAGGTGATATTTCAAATCACACCACTTGGTATTGAGGAATGGTTGGCAGTCTTCAAGATATCAATACCTGTTATCATACTTGATGAAACACTCAAGTTTGTGGCTCGCAAGTTTGCAGATGGTAAATTAAAAGATATTCTATTTGAAGCTCACTGGATGGTGCTTGTATGGGTTGTGTACATTGGAGTGTGCTACAAAACCCTAGAATGTTGATACCAAGTAGCTCTGTGATATATCACTGTCAGTTCATTCTCTCCTGTTTCTGCCCACTCGCTCGCTAGCTCACCCATTCTCCCACTAGCACTATGGAGAGGGTTCCTTCTATTGCACCCAATTCTAACCATGGCCACAGGATCTACTCACAGCTGTGGAATACTTTTTTTTTTAAGTATAGATCTTACGCTTTAAATGCAGCGGTGTGCTTTTCTTTGGCATCTGCTATTGAGTGGTTGGAAGGAGTGTGCAGACCTACAAAGGCTACAGGTGTTGAAATAAGGCATTTTGTGTGGGTTTTTAATAGTGTATGTTATAACCGCAACAGTAATATTTAGTTTTAACCAATCAAACTTTCCGGAGTGTTTTTATATTTTTAAGATGTACATAATTTTGATGTCCTCGGTGTGATTTTTTGCATATTGCGTGATTTTTTGCATTACATTTGTTTGAAACCACCTACTTTATTAGTTTCCACGCGTGATAATTTATACAGATAGATTATAAATCCGTGGTGTGATTTCTGTACACGTTTTTCATACATCAGCAAATTGCAATTTCATTGGTAGGTTTTTATAGTATTGCTTTTTAAAAGCTATGTAAGAGATATGCAAACATAAAACAGTCACTTAGCCTCTCATTGATACAGTGATAGTTATAACTGAATAACACAGCATGCAACAGTGGCATCAAAACACCAGTTGTAATTTTTAGTATTTACCACTAAACATTATATACCTGATAAAAGGAGATATTTTATTTCATAATTTTGTGGCGCATTTGATCACCTCAGCAACAGAAATGTTTGTTTTAAAGTGAGAACATCAACGAAAAACATCGACAATACTGCAATTTTTAATAACAATTGAAACCTTTGTTACATTTTCCAACCCGGTTACAGTTTTGTTCTACTGCATCAACGAGAAAAGTTACAGCAATAAATGATCTGTTTTGAAATATAGACTATTTTATTACATTATTGAGACGCAAATAATTAGTTCACTGTGCACTGAACCAAATGGTGGTTTTCTTTTGCGACCCATTTTTATTATTCTTTTCCATGCTAAAGTCTAGAAATAGTTAAATTTATGTATATACATTTTTTTGCAAAGTTAAATGTAGGAAAAAATCAAATAATTTATCCTTGAAATAAAAATAAGACCTTCAAAGAATTTGACTTTGTCGGTCGCCTTATTGATGTCCATTTGACGGGGACTCTAAATTATTCTGTGTTAAGTGTTTGCTGCTGTGTATTATCTCTTAAAAAGTATACATATTTTATGATGTCTTCAAAGGCAAAATTTGGGTGATGTCATGGGGCTCTTGTCCTGGTAAAATATATTTCTGTCCTCTTTGTTCGTTATGTTATGTAGTATTGTAATCTTGCATATTAATTTTGTGTTGATTAAAATATAAACCAAATTAAAAATAATAAATGTTGTCTTCAGTTGTTAGTGTAATGAATACTTAAATACTTAAACATTGAAGTTAAATCTTTCTTTTTGCACTCCTTCGTCTGACTGTTGTAATTGTAGGTGTTATTTATGAATGTAGCCTAGAACCACACTACTGACAGAATTTAATATATAATGCATATTTTATTTGACAATGGTTGTGTTTTTGTAGTCTATATAACTTATTTAATCAGTACCCGGGAACGTTTGCAAATATTCATATTTTTCAGAAATCAAATTTATTTACCAATTGAATTTGATAATTTGATAAGTTCATGGAAGTATAGACAACCACTTTACACCCAGACCAACCGTATGTATTAAAATGTGTTGAGTAGTTCTGGCAGTGTATACTTCCATAAACATTAACAATTATACGGTTCAGTTGCTTTAATTTCAAATGCACAAGTAATATATACTGGTAAAACAATCGCACATAATTCTTAAATGATTCAGGATTCTTATAAACTTCAAAATAACACTTAATTATTTTTGCGTAGAAACTCATTTTTTTCTGAGTAATATTTGTAATTTCTTTGCTGTTGAATATTTTATGAGTGCTGTTACTATAAATGCCAGTTAATATTTTAAACATACATCACAGTTTTGTATAGGTAATTGCTCAAATGTGAGTGTCGAAGTTGTTATGAATATTTATTTGTAAATATTTTGCTAACCGGTTATGATGCTTTCATAATGGGGATTCACTTTCAGATCATTGTAGTTTTTAATTATTTATAATTTTTTTAAAAAAACAAACGTCACAAAAGTATCTTAATTCTCAGATACTTAACTTGCTAATCTAATTTTACAAAAGTTCTAAAAAAATAAATGTATTCATTTTATCATTCTAAATTTGCACTCTAATCATAGATGTTAATAAAGCTCTTAGAAACTTTCCCTGTTCCTAAAGATAGCTGTTTCTAATTAAACTAGTCTCAGCATTCGTATTTCTCAACAGAATAATGAAATAGTGTAAAAATATGAAATCTGTTTTATGTTGTCGTTGAACTGTTATATATATATAGATGATTGCAATGATAAATCTGATATACAACTGAGTTTTATATGCTAAAATTACGATAATCATCTGTTAGGCAGCAAATATTTATGTTCACTGAAAACATTTTGTACTAGACATTATTTTGGTGACACTATTATCCTGTCGACAGATTTTCATTATTTGATGTTATATTAGAGCATGTGATCAAGTTGTATGGAACATTGTACAGAAATAAAGAACTTCTTTTGATTCCATTGTTGCATGGTGTGTTTGGACTTTTGCTTTTAAAAACAATTATTATCCTATTGCAAGTTTCAAGTCCAGTATATTCATCCCTTTGCAAGTTTTGATTCCAGTGTGTTTTTCATTCCTTAGCTGACGAATTCGATGACATTCAAAATGTTGTTTGTTGGTTATAATTATTAGCAGAAACGAAACTTGCATCGCATATTTGAAAAACGTGCTGTTTCAGTGACGTTATAAAACTGCTTTTTGTTGGATATCTTGTAATGTTAGTTAGATGTGTCCAGTTTTAATAATTGTCACTTTACGATTTTTCCACTGTCGTAATGTTTTTGATGGTTTTATTTTTATTTTGCGTGTTTATGACCTCTGAACGAGTTGGTGCTACCATACTAGCTATTGCAGTGAGAGAAAGCCTCCAGATCCTACTTAACACCACTGAATGAACAGTAGGATGAAACATCCTGAGAATTAAATGCTGGAGCATTTTTCTTCATATTTTATCATTTGGTGTTTCAATTCATTGAAAGAAAGAAACATATTTTTTTAAATCATCTATTTGGGCCTTATCAGTGACATTATCCTGTCTTTGCCGTCAAACAAATGTTTGGTTAAATATAGAAATAAAGATTTAATATAAGAATCTTTTTGATTGATAAACAGTGTTTCAAAATAAACCACTTGTTTTTACTTAACTGAGACTTGATCGACAGACAAAACCAAACAGAACTGAAGAGTGATACCTGTTTCCAGCTCTAAGTGTTCAGTTTGGAATGCAGATTATATTAAATATTTTTACCCATTGCCTTTTATAATGGCAACAATGTGGAACGGATTATTCAGTTGTTTGGAGAAACCGCTGTGGGGAACAGATTATCAGACAGACTTGACAAGTTGATAATGTTTTATACTCTATTAATGGTCTTTCCTGATGGGATGGGAACATTCGATAGTCACCTTTTGTGCACTTTTTTGCAAAATGGGAAAGAATTTGGATTGTGTAACATATCAGACAGACTTGATAAGTTGATCATGTTTTATACACAATTTTCCTGACTGGATGGGGAACACTTGATAGTCACCTTTTGTGCACTTTGCGGAATGGAAAAAAAATTGAATTGTGTAATACACATTGCAATGCTGGTTTTATTTCAGTGATAGTTTGATTTCATTGTGGTTGTCGGAACGTGTTGTGCATGGCATGGTGTTGAGTACCAAGGCTTTTACAACTAGACAGTTTGTTTGGTTTGCTTCCAGACTAATCATGTTCCTAGCACAGTTGTATCAAATAGTATCAAATCGTAGTTTGTATCTGGTTGGTCTATTTGTACGAACATTTGGTTACTGTTTGTATTAAGACAAAGATCGCACAAGGCTTTTTTTCAGATTCATTTGTGTTGGCAAATGTTAAATATATATCCACAATGCCAGATACTGAAACTTTATGGTAAAGTGACACTATAGTTACAACAATATGCTCTGAGATATTTGAAAAGAACAAATTTTTTAATAATGACTAGATTATGTTAATTAAATTGTAAATAAGCTTATATTTCCTGGAATTAAAAAAAAAAATTCTTCTCTTTTCCAAAGACCAGGTTAAGGTTAGTCTTACTAATAATGATTGTCTCCTCTTTATGTTGCATCTAATTAATGAATGTAATTTCTAACATTACATAGTAAATTTAATTTTGTTTTTTACAAATCCATCTAAACATTTATTCTTTATTTTTCAACATTTAATACATTATTGTTACTTGGTATTTTATCGAAATGTATAGTTTTTTACTGAAATATTTTTTATAGACGGTAGTTTTTCCATTTTTGTATTTTTGTTTTTGTTTTGCTATTTATTAATATTGAAGTTTCCTAAACTTTTTCTCATATTTTTATGGGTATTATTTTAGTAATTAAGAATACTAGTTGCTTTTATATTTTAATATATAAAGAGCACATCTCATATAGACTTCACTAATAAAACTGTTTTG